>VZRL01003807.1:1111560-1257618 GCA_013397895.1 Origma solitaria
TAAATATATATATATATATATATATATATATATATATATAGCGGGGTAACAACAATTACTCAGTGTTTCAGACTGGACCTATTAACTTAAGAGATAGCCTTCATGTACAGAGAGTTAACAATTTAGATAAACAATGTGACTGAAAAACCTTTCACTATTAATTGTGTTCTTGTTATTACTCCCTTTTTCTAGGTTTTCAGATAGACATGCAATGTCACTCTTGTCTAAATAACCAGAGAGCATATGTTGGAATCTGAAAAAGACATTGCCTAAAATAATGATCTAAATACATTAAAATCCATAGCGTGAAGCAACCTATATGAGCAACTAATGGTGTCCAACAGAAAGAGTGGGATCAACCATTCCAGCCTAGCTTTGAATAGCTAAAATGAGATCCCACATGAAGTGACCTGTCAAAGGTCACAGGGGAAGACTATAAAAAATGAAGACAAATGCTTGAGTCCTATCTGAATGCTTTAGCATTCTTCTTCCCACGGCCCTTAAAAATATGTGAAATAAGTATTTATGTTTATCTAAATGAATGACGCAGAACATGTATATTCACGGATAAAGATACAATGAATGAAACAAGTCACCACTGTTTTTTTCATTTTGCCTTTTAATTTGAAAAACTTGTCAAAAAATACATTTTAACCGTGTTAATACATACAATCCTTGCAGAAAACTAGTAATTGCCTGTTTCCTCATAGACTGCATAACCCTTAAAACAATGGGTTCTCAGGTTCCTTCACAGGGGATGTCTCCCCTTTTCTATACCTAGTGCATTATTTCTCTAAAGTACACATACATAAACACATGCTTACATAAACTCACATCCAGGTTTTGCATTTCTGACTCACCCTTGTTTGTCATATGCTAACCCATGCAGAGCTGCCCTTGGCAATGTCCATTTCTTTAGTGCTGTGTCTGTAGCATGGGATTCCTGTATTATATGTTACTTGTTACACATAACTGCTAACTGCATTCTGCCCGCCCGGAGGGAACTCATCAGCTACAATCCATCTCCTTATTCACAGCTCCCACATTGATTATTCATGAAGTAGCTGCCTTAGAAAGCAGGTATTGGTCATATTAGTGATGATAACCTGCATGCATCAAAAGCCAAAGTGTTACCATCCCTGCTGTTGCCACATGTGACCCTGAAGGCAGCTGGGCTCCGTGGCACAGCCTTGGCCTCCAGATGCATTAAGGAGTTCCTCTGCAGTGTTGCATCAGTGACTTTGCCTGTTAGCATGGAATTCTGCACATATGGATGATGTTCCACCCGCTTTCACCCAACAAGGGAAGAAATTATATTCATATTGTCTGGAAAAGAAACCCAACAGAATAAAGCTAAACAAAAAAACCCTCAACCAACCGAAGAAAAACCCAAACAAACAAAAACACCATCCCAAAACTTCCATAAAACTCAGATCTAAAGATTGAAAAGAAAAAAAAACCCAACAAAAAAATGAAAACCCACACACAACTCATCCACTAAACAAAGAAATTCCTCTAAACACCACCTGTGGAGATTTGCTGAAAGATACATACAAGACACAAAGTGAAATAACATGTAATCTTTTGCCTTAGGTATTTGCCTAGACCTTCGCCCCTTGCCCTTCAGATATCTCTAACCTACATGTTGTTTAGCGCAGCATACTCCTTGCCTTGAGGCTTTTCTACTGCTTTTCAATACCAAGATCATATCATAGCATCATGCAATTATAGAATCACAGAATGTTAAGGTGTTGGAAGACACCCTAAAATCATCTAGTTTCAAACCCCCTGTAATGGACAGAAACACCTTCCACTAGACCAGGGTACTCAAACCTCCTCTAGCATGGTCTCTAACAATTCTACGGATGGGCCATCCACAGCTTCTCCAATTACCAATTCCAAATTACCAATATACAAATAAATGGTTTTGATATTCAGATGTTCTAAGAAAAATGTGCCTCATTAATTAAAAAAAAAAATAAATTTTTGCTTATATTTCAGTTGGCAATCTTTTTTTTCTTTCTTTTTTCTGGGGTAAGAAGAAGTCCATCAATGTGTTCTTTAATGTACTACCTAGGAATTCATCTTGTTAAAAGATAAAAGGATGAATGTTTGCCAAGACAGACAATACAGTTGGATTTTCCTGGCAGAGATAATTCTTTCATGTGTCATCATTGATTACTGGCACTTTCATAACAGCTGCAGTATAGTAGCATTTCACTGGTTAACTTTGTGTCCCTCTTTTAGTCACAGACTAAATTTTTTCCTCCATGTTTTGTCAGTTAAGCTTCTAGGCTGAAAGACAATGATGCCTCACCACTTGGGTGTGAATTCCTCTAAGAAGAAGGAGCAAATACTTCCTTGTTCCATTTACATTCCAGAAAATGTTTGAAAGGTATTTATCAGCCCTGTCATATTTTGGTTTAGCTTAGCCTATATTCTGAAATAGCATTCATTGTGCATCAAGGGTGTTCATTAAAAGATGACATTTACAGTGGTTGAAATATAAATAGCAAAGTCTCATCATAAATCCAAAATTAAATGGCAGATATTACACTAAACTTAATATGCATACTAAAAAGCACAAGTACACTTGGAAAACTGATCAGCCTGCTTGAATCCATAGGCAATGCTGCCTGAACAATAGTGATTTTAACCCAAAAGGAAACTATGATTAAGATGAGTTTAACTCACAATGAAAGTGGACTCCACTAAGCCTAACTAGTACACACTGGTGGTGTTCTCAAGGACTAAGGCTCAGCAGATGTGCAGTGAGTCGTGACATATCTTCCATAGGGCCATGTCCATGTTATTATCCAAGGGAGAGAGCAGTGGTGAAGCTTAAGCTGGTCACAGCTGAAAGAAAGATTGTGAAACGAAATAAAAGTAGATAAAAATAAAAACCACACAGGTGTCCTGGTTAGACTGTGGAGGGAATAACAGATTACACAACAGCAAAGCCATGGCCAAAGCCATTAAAAATGGGTACAAAAACCTAAATACAGGTTGCAAGAAAAATAAGTGAGAGTATATGAGATTAAAAATAATTTGACTTGATGGTCTTCTTTTACTTTGTCTATTTGCATCCCTAAGACCTCTGTAAGCTGTTGGGTAGAATACTGCCAGATCTGGAAGAGAGAGGGAAGAAATGCAGACATATAAGTTTTTTGCTACACCACATGGGAGATCATTGGGAGATGCCTGATGTGTTGTCAGAGATAACAATTTTTACTGTATGATTCTGGACAAATGATAATCATGAGTCATGGTGGCAATCCTAAGCACATGCTGAAGAGCTTCTGCCTCTGAGGAATAAAGTTTCTTCTCTTGGTGTCTGGCCACTTCTCCTTACAGTAATTTCTGTAGTGTCTGCAATGCATTATAAGAACATAACAAAGTTTCATCCACTTATTCCCATTTTGCAAAACCTTTCATTTTCTTATCATCTACTTTTCATCCGTCTACTTTTTGGTAATATTAAGTCAACAGTAAATAAAAGTCTACAGAAAAGAACCAGTATCTATATTTTAAGAAGACAGACAGGAACTTCTTGTCTCATAATATTTTCTGTCTTGTTATTGATTTTCTGACTCTCTCTGAAAAGAATTTTAAATTCATTAGAGACTAAATCTCTTTAGTAAGTGATCAATCAATAAAGTGCACTAATCACTGTTGATGACACCAATTTAAAGTAGAATTATTTTTTTTTAAATTTACGTAACATGTAAAATATTATTAATAAATTGCAAAGAATGTTTCATCTATTTGGCAAATATATTAGTAAACTATATGAGGATTCCAATGTTAATTGTAATAAACATTTTTATTCTAGCACAGCTGAAAAATGCCAATAGAGTGCTATGGTTTTATCTACAAGAAATAGAAGTCGGAGGTGTACACATTTTCTCATGTTGCCCTCCAAATACTGCTCAGTATTGCTCTGGAGAAATGTCATTAGAAATACATCTTATTTTTCATGAAAAAATAATCGTATAGTTCTCTCTTTTGAGACTACCCTAGGTTCTGAACCATAAGCAGGCTGGAGGGTGTTCTTGTGCTTCTGCTGGAGTCTGGACTGAGGTCACCCCTCAACCGTCAGGTACAAAGAGGTTTGACTTTATCAATAAGCATAAATTTGAGTGCATAACGGTGAAAGTCTTTATATCTCATCTTCACATCGTGAACCTTTGGAGTTTCAAACTTCCTTCATGAGATAAATTATATCTTTATTGTCTTGTTTCCAGGCATTTAAACCAGACTCCTTTCTTAAGATAATGTTAAAGAACTTTTAGGCTACTTCCTACACTAACAGCAATTACAGCTTGTCAGTACCGTGGGCTGTTTCCTCTGTGGTTCTGGTACCCAGATGTGCCTCTTAGCTGTGTCCCACCCAACTGCTTAAAGGCAAGAAACAGGGATGCTCCCAATCCCCCATTTGCCCTGATTTTCCATGGAAAGAAACTCAAGTGTCTGAAAAGCACAGATCTGTCTTTCAGCAGTGGGGAACCAGGAAGATGAGATGGGGCAGGGAGTACAGTGGCCCCCGAGCACAGCTGCAGTCTTTGAGGGGGCACTGCAGAGATAACTACTGACACATGTGGCTCCTTGAGGAAACACCACCGAGGATTCATTTACAAGCTCGTGACCTCTGTGCTTAAAAGCGACGTGTTTCTAATTAGGTATGACTGATTTCTGCAGTGAACTAACACATTTTCTCAAAACCAGATTCATATCCTTGCATTTTTTAGTAAATGAGAGACATGTAAAGACTTTGCATTGTTTTTCTTTTTTCTTCTGAATTAGCTTCCTAATATATTTTGTCTGCCTGCTCATACTGATTTCTGTTATCACAAATAGAAATACAGCTTCTTCTAACAATGAATATTTAAATGTAATGAATTTTTTATATCTTATAAGATTGGATCTCAACTTGTCATAAACATGTGTAGATTATGATTAAATTTACTGACTAAATACAATTTCTGCTGGATAACATTAAAAAAGGGTGAATCCAAATCCTCCTACAGAAAAGCAGGGTGGGTAATAAATGAATCCAAAGACAAGCTGCAACATCTGGTTTGGTTATTTGCAGGTTTCTATTCACTGTTTCATGAGGGGAGGTTTTGGCATGGTTTAAACTACACCATTTGGGACCCTGACCCTGCTACTTTTACTCAGGTGTGTCATCCCTTTTATGGCATTGGCCTGAATGGGAACTGCAGAATTTGGATATTGGACCTGATCCAGAGGGGGATTCCTGTTGGCTAGAAAGGACTTTAAAACAAGCCTTTAGATGAAATGGCTTATCATGCACAGCTGCTGCAAGAGCCAAGCTGCTGCACTGAAGGCTGTTCTGAGCTCACCTGCTCAGTACCACAGTACCAGAGTTGCAAAGGGATGGAGAGAGGGGCTGAAGTCAGCATAGATAAGATCTTTCACCACGGCATTATTAGGGTAGTACCACAATGTCCAGGAGCATTTTCTTTTAATCCACACAATAGTAGGATCAGGTTAATAAACTCAGAAATGGAGGAATCCTGCTAAAACAACATTAGCCCTATTTAAAAAATGTCATAGATATGTGAGATTCACAGTACAATCCTACAGAAGGTACCAATTGTTAGACCTGGCAGAGCAGAATCTCTTACATCTCTCATGGATATTTGCATCTTTTGGACTTTGAACTCTCTGTAACCTTCCTGTGTGACTCCCAGTGGATATGTGAGTCCAGGCAGCTTACTATGGCAATGGGAGTTTGTGTGCAAGCTTCCATCTGCCACTGTCTGTTTTTGATGAATCATGTGTCAAGTACTATCACATTCCAGATCTGCTTTATGTCTGCTTCTCTGCTAAGAACACCAAAAAAAATACCAGACATATAGCTGCAAAACAATAAACAAAGTAAAGCAAAATAAAAGGATTTAGGACAGTGTCTTGATTTTGTTGATGTGGGTTTTTTCTTTAATATGAAATCCACAAATTTATAAATCTGTCCATTGCATATGGGAGAGACGAAGTTTTAGCGCACTCTAAGAGAACAGACATCTAAGTTACTTATTCTGTCGGTATACAACAGCAAAATTGTGCGTGCCCATTCAAATCTGGAAAGAGGTCCTGTATGGTTTGGCTCAGTTAATAACAGAAGAGCACCGTTCAGAAAGGAATCCAGCAGTTCAGGTTCATGAACTTTGATGTCCTCTTGAAACACAAAAATGCCAACTCTTCGAGACAGTGATTATGTTTGAGGAAATCACAGTTTCAGGTGTTGTGGCTTAACCTGGTAGGCAACTAAACACCACACAACTGTTTGCTTGCTCCCCACCCCAGGGGTATGGGAGAGAGCTGGAAAAAAGGTAGAATTCATGGGTTGAGTTAAAGACAATAGTACAGAAAAGGAAGGGAAAATAATAATGATGATAAAAGAATCTACAAAATAAATGATGCACAGTGCAACCATCCAGTACCCAGCCCCTCACAGCTTACTCCTCACAGTTTTGTTGTTCAGCATAATACCATATTTTATGAAATATCCCTTAAATCAGTTGGGGTCAACTATCCTGGCTGTGGCCCCTTCCAGTCTCGTGTCCTGAAATCTTCCTCACTGGCAGCGCAGCAGGAGAAGCTGAAAAACCTTTGATTTTGAGTAAGTACTGCACAGCAACAACTAAACTATCAGCATGTTATCAACATTATTCTCATCCTAAATTCAAAATACAGCTCTGTACCAGCTACTAGGAAGACATTAACCCAATCCCAGCTGACACCAGGGTGCAAAAAGAGGCAAAAATCAAGATATTGATGTGAATTGCTGCTCATTATAGGACCATCTGTTATCAAAATTTAAGTCCCCAAAAGGTCTGAAATTTTCCTTCTGTATCCATGCAGATGCAGAGATTGTCAAAAACTTGTCTGAGCAGAAATTTGTTTTACTGTTCTGCTTCCACTTCCTTGGTGTCTTCTTCATTGGACAAAAGAACTATTGTTTTGAATCAAATTAACTCCAGTGGGTTTATGCAGAAGTTTTACACAAACGACAGTTCATAACAAGAGGATTAAGACACTACTTAAGACATTGCTAAACATAGTCAATTTAAAAAAAAGAAAAATTTTCACCTATTCCATTGCATTTTACCCCCACACTCTTTGGAATCAGCTGATGGAATGCACTCAGAAATTCTGTATCCTTGGGTCACATAAAATAAAGTCTTAAGGTTTATAAAACAGAACTAGGTCATTTTCAGTAAGGATTTAAATTAATATTGTTAATTCATAGATTTTTAATTAATTTTCAGGTTAAAGATATGAATATTGCTTTAGAAATCTAGATGTGCTTGTTTATTTTTCTCTTTTTTGAATGCTTAGTCATCTGCTGTATAATATGCATATGTATTAAGATTCATATCTTGTAAATACAATGTCAAAACAAGAAAAGCTAGGATCCTCACAATCACAGTACACAGATCACTGTGATTTTAAAAGGCTTAATTTTTTTTGAGACTCCTGATATAACAATGACATTTGACAACTTTTATAAAAGTCTAAACCCAATTATGTCTTGATCCTTATCACATCCTTTCCAAAACATTTCTATTTCTAAACATTAATTTCAGATGTTCTAATATTTTTATTGTCTTTTTTCTCTTTCTTTTCTTTTTGTTTTGTGCTTCACTGAAGTTAAATAAGGACAAAGAAAAAGTTAATGAATAGCAGGAATCCATGTTACAAAATCATTTAATTTCCTTTCCTTACAATCAAAAAAGCCTGAATGACCAAAGAGTACAAGTAAATTGGCAACCTTGCTATTATTTGTTCCTTTTTTATTGCTAATTGTGATACAGCAGGAAGCCTTCCCTTACACAGGTTTTGCCCCTGTGCCCTACAGTTGGTGAATCTGGGGCCTAATTTGCAGACTAGTGAAAGTATATTTTTCCCTCCTTCTTCATAAACAAATAATGCATTTTTTCTATATATTTCAATATCAGTTGTGCTTGAAGCTTATACAGTTGTGACTTTTTCAATTAATTTTCTTTAGAGCTGAAAAATTCTCTTTCAATAGCGCATTGAATAATCTGTTTATTCTTGTACTCTGTTGCCAAACAGCCAGAGATGCAACAAATCATTATTGAATGTGCTGGTTATTTGAATCAATGTGATGAACATCTTTATATTTGGGGCTTTTTTAATGCACAGAATGGAAGCAAGTGCATGATTGTGAATGGTCAGTTAATGACCCAGAATAGTTTATGAACAAATGATGAAACAAAACCACTCCTTGAAAAACTACTAGTGCATTTGCCAATCTGTAATGTTATGTAAAGCTCTTTTTACTATAATATCTGAAGATGCATGAATGTAGCTGTTTGAATCCATTACTGCCATGACCACAGCTTCAGAACTCATAGTACAGATATTCTTCTATTAGCCTAATGTATTCTTCTAATCAGTAGATCTCACTGTATTCACAAAGAAAGACAGTGCTACTATTTCTGTTTAATAGCTTTGGACACTGAGATGCTGGGTATTGACACAACTTGTTCAAAGTTTCTTCTCCCATTCTTATCACCATTATTCAGTTCCTTCCTTTTGCAGTAATCTTTACAATGCTTCCTACAAAATCCCACATTGTAGAGCCACAGCATGTTTCTTTAAGATTTCCCACAGCCATGAAAAATTTGTGCAGAAATGTTCACCTGCAGATTTGTCATTCCCTTGAAGAAACCAGACACTGGAAGAGATGAATAGCAGAGAACATTCCTGTAAATTTTTACCTTTGATTGCACAATGAGGAGTTACTGGATGTTATTCTTCTGGGTCATAGCTTTCTCTTCTGACTCAGAGATATTTAACAAATAACTTACGCCTTTATTTTGCTAGTCATGACTTCCATCCTTTTAAATCTTTCATTACGTCATTTTTTAAATCTCATTAGGGTAATTCATTAATTGTATAGTTGGCTGAAGGAATAATCTAGTGACTACGTTGCAAAGGTGAGGAAATACGGAGTTTGGCCCAGGCCATTGTCCAGATAAAAGATCCATATTTAATTTTTGATTTTATGGCCCTTGCTAACTGTGCTATATAAATTGAATATTAGGTCTAACCATTTGTGAGTATATCATATGAAATAAGTTAAAGCTCTAAAACCATACTGTGTTCTGATTGCATTTGCTCAGTCATCACTGTATTTCAGGATTGCTTCACGTATTCTCATCCCAAGTCAGATGCATTTACTACCTTGAATTCAGTACTTACTCAGGTACAGGATAAAAAACCACACCAGGCATGCATATCAATGGAAACAAAGTCAGCCACAATGAAGCTCAGAAGTTATTCTGTTAAGAGCTTTTTTTCAACTTGATTTAATGCAAACAGTTTAATAGATCAGTCTGGTTTATGGAGTTTTCCTTCCACAGCAGTACCTGGTCTTTCTGTCACTGTCTGTACATTTCAGCTGTGGAGTTACAGACTTTTGATCTACGGGTTAAAATCATCTCTCATTCAGTTCTAACTACATATCTTAACTAGATTTTCTTAATTAACTAGCATTTCACTATGTTGTTTCTGTGTCCCCATCCCCACCCAACACCAGCAAATTCCAGTACTTACCCTCTTTTCAATGGAGAGTTCGTTTATCATCTGTTTTTCCATCATGATTTATACCTAAAACAGAAACATTGGTCAACTGCATTCTGGTGGCTCCCTATGAAGGAACAATTTCCTAGCAACAGAACTGTCACTAACTGAAGAAAAGGGACTTTCCCCTAGTACATTGATTCCAGTGTCATCTGGGAAAAAGAGGGTATGATCTAGTGCAACGTGTGGTGTGCCACCACAAAGCAGAACTCAATGCATTTGCTTTGATGTTTCTAACTGATATCGAGTCACAGGAGGAAAATCCCCATCCACTCTGAATGATGAAGGAGTCACAGTATCTTTATTTCCTCTGTACAACACTGAATTTCCATGAAGAGGAAAATTAACTTCAAAACACTGGAGGAAGGAGCAAAAAAAGAGTTATGATAGCTACATCTGGGAATGTAAACTCAGTGTGGCTCTGCTCCTGGTTAGCACTGAGTTTGCTCCTCCACTTTCCCTTTGTACAACTCCGTACCAGCTCACCTTAGCTGACACTTGATCTGCTTTGTAAATGTCATTATTAAAGGTGCTCTTTGTGGTCCAGTGGGACAATCTCAACACTATTAATAGTTATATCAGAAAGAATATATGAGCATGGCTACCTTTTTTTTCCTTTTATTTCACCATACCTGAGTGTTCTGTGATAGACTGCTTCAAAATCATCCAAAAAGAAAACTGTGGGACAAGAACAAACATGAGAAGATAGTAAAAGCTTTTCCCCAAAACCAAACCATCCTGAACACCAATATTTTATAAAATGTACAAAGATAAAGACTCACTCTCAGATTGATGGCACAGCTTTAAAAGCAGTGCATTTTTTTTCAAATTATTTTTAAATCTCCATTCTTTCTATTATTGAAGTCTGTATTTATTGCATATTTGTAAATCAATGATCCCATCAAAGAAAACAGTTTTTAAAGTGCTGGGCATTTTTCTGAAATTGATAACAGTGATGACATCACCAGAAGAAGAACTGTTTTAACTGCAGGACACCATTAAATTTCCTCTGCTCTTAGAAGGAAAATTGTCTGCAACACAAGCATTCATTTAGAAACATATCTGTAAAATATATTCACATGAATGGATTTCAAAAAGCTGGAATACTTTACTTGGATAGGAGAGTGACAATTTACTGGCTTAGGTTTTACAGTGCTAGAGGAAAAAGGCCTTTGAAATATCTCTTGGATACATACACTTTCCTTCTTTCTGTCTTTTATTTACTAAATTTTTTCTTGTTGTTCAATGGTCATATAATCAATTGATCATCATCATAACCTCAGAAATGTTGCATAGTCTTACCCAAAGGCAGAGAGCCTGAAATCCACCAAAGTTGCTGTAGTTCTGCCTACTCCAGGAACTAGAAGCAGTCTGGCTGGGGAAAACTGGAGATTCTCCCAGGTTAATTTGTCCTGTTGAGTCTGCATAGAGAAGCTTAGAACCACTCGATGACAGAGTACTTCTCTGCAAGCATATGAAGTTGTCACTGCAGTCACCAAGGATGTGGTACATGTGCCTAATTATATGACCTCTGGAAAGTCTTGGAGTAGTCCCAGGGATGTCACTAGAGAATTTCTGGTCTCCAACCTCCTAATTTTTTTTTTTTTTTTTGCATCTTGCATAACTCTGGAAGTACATTTTCTCTGATATTAAATGGTTATTGTCATTTAATCCAATATGATGACCACATATTTTCTAAGCTTCAAGACTTTTCTCTCTATAATTTTAACTGCAACATTCAGAATCTCTTCTAGTCTACAGGGCAAGAAAGTACCCTCAGAAAATATATCTGGAATGTAGTTTCTAGCATTTAGACATCTATGCTGTCAAGTATTGCAGCTTTATAGATGCTTTAAATTATCATCAACCATTTATTCATTAGTTTCATTATATAGTTTATGCTCTACTCATCTCACTTGTATAACTGCCATGGTGTTAGCACCAACAGAAGTTAGTTAGATACTGAGGCACAGCTGTGAAACTAAGAGTTTCAGCGTAAAGCCACTATCTGTGCCCATAAAGGTGCTAAATAAAATCAATGCACTGTTCTAAGAACTCCCAGTGTAATAAAAACAGGGAAAAAGCTCTTAACCCTCTGTTTGAAGACATCCCTGCTGATTCTGTGGTTTAGAGAAGAAAAATGCTTCATATGCACAGAAAGGCAAAGATCCAGGAAACTCAACTCCCCTTACTTTGTGAAATCCAAGGTCCCCACAGGGAGGAGGGGAAGCCTGCAACTCCCAGGCTCCATGGGAGGATGTCCTACCACTCCAGTAGCCAGTCTCCATGGAGAGTGATAGTGTAATGTGGGTTGCTTTTCACTTCCTCTAGTTTTAATTCTTTCCCTTCCTTTTTCCCAGATGTTTTGAATCAGCTCTTTCCTTCCCGACTTCAAACACTTAAAGAGGAAATGCTGTCAGGTGTCTTTAATTATACTCAGCCTGTCTTTAACAGCCTGTATCAATGTCATCTGAAACCCTGATGTTTTCCAGGGAAAATTTAAAGAGCTTGCAAAGATGTCAAAGATATTTATTTAAGAGCTCCTTTGAAAACACCAGTTTACATATGAATTCACTCACATTAATTACCACTACCATTTCAAAAATGCAATTCTGCATTTTTGAACTCAAAGCCATTGTGTGGAAAACTGTAATGAAAATTATTACAATAAAAAGAACTCCTATTTTTTATTTTTATTAAAATTTTAAAATGAGACTATATTAAACCATTTCATATTTAACAATATCTTCATCTGCCTACTGCACAAGAATCTATTTTTATTTATAGAGTATTTAAATTATTTTGGTAAATAATTACAGGTTTTAACATATCTACAATCCTTGTAATCTTCCAGGCAACTAACATACTTTATCAGCTCTCAAATCTCATGTGAAGTAATGGAAAGGATATTTTGCTTTTTTCTTAAGCATATTAATGGAGATTATTACCATTGGTTTCAACAAATTGCACTTACCAGGGTGAGTTTCAAAACCACTAGTGAGCATCCCTGTCACTAAGACCAGCAGAAGCAAACAATTCTACGCTTCAGTGTCGACATGAACTCTGAGTGAACATGCCTAATACTCTGCTCCCCTCTCCTGACACAGTCCAGTTTACACAACAATCCTAATCCAGAACTGCATCTACCATCAAACTGCAGCCCTGCTGCTGCCAAAGTTTTCCAGGTCATGGGGACCTGGATATAATTCTTCACTCAAACTGTCAAGTCAAAGCCACTAACTAACTCAAGAGGTTAAAAAAATATTAACCCACAATGGAAGAAACCTCAGGGACAAATTCCCCATTGCTTTCAATAGATACAGATTTAATGAAATTTTAACTTTCATTCTACTTCCCCCCAAACTCTAGCTTTTTTACACTATGACATTCCATCATGCATTATAATATTATTCCATCCACTGTAAAACCCTCCTGTAGTTTAGAGACTCTCTAGAGGCTTTAGATTAAAGGTCTGTCTAAATCATTACTGAACAGTGATGGAAAGGTTTTCAGGGGTTTTTTTTCTCTTCTTCTTTTTTGAATATCCCATTTTAGCATTGCTATAATGAGGCAATTCAAAGCTAATACACAATTCTGAGACTGATGATTTATTTTAACCCACATAACAAGAGGAGATGGGAAAGGGAATGCGCTGTGATTAGACTGACAGCTTTCATGGACTAGGAGTAGAATCTGAAAAAGAAGAAGCTGTTTTATCTATAAACTTAATTCAGCTTTGTGGAGCAGAAGTTGGTCTGAAACTCAGAGAAAAAGTTTCTCAGACCTTGACCTACATAAAGAGTAAGGAATAAGGGCACACTCAACAAATGACATGCAATTGGCACATTGTACTACCAAAAGAAGTACTATCAGCTAGAAAAAGAGCCTGATAAAAAAAAAAAAAGCAATGTTACCTGTATGTTTGGAAACTACTCAGGAGTCAGGTCAGCTAGAAAAGACAGCAGGGCACATTTAATGAACTGTGCACCACTCAGCTCAGGTTGTGCCTTCTGAGCCTATAAGCATTAGTAAAGGAGCAGCACAGCTCTTGCCTTACCAATGGTTTTCATTAAATAAACTCAATAAAATAATGGTTTTTTACCTTAACAATTCAAAAATTACTTTCTAGATACAATATTTATCTGTGGAACTTCTGAAATTGGAAACAGGCTATACGTGCCTTCTCTTTTAATATTCAAAGAAACAAATTTTAAAATATACTTAAGAATCATTATGTGTCTGTAATGTAAAGTCAAATCATTTGAATTGAATATTTTTTCATATCCCAAAATCTAACCTGATTTTTTTTAATTCACAGTCTACTGTGACTAACATTTCTAAGACAACAAAAAGTCTAGTCCCATAGCTTTCCGTGGGCGAAATCCTGTATCAGTACAGATCCTGACAAGTTCCTAAATGGTCAAAGATTAGGATCATACTAAAATTCAGGTTGGAAGGAACCTCAGGAGGACTCTAGTCCAATTTCTTGCTTCTAGCAGGGTCAGCTATAAGATCAGATCAGGTTGTTCAGGACTTTATCCAGTTCAGTCTTGAAAACTTTCAAGAGTGGAGGGTACACAAACTCCCTGGACAAGCTGCACTACTACTCGGCTGTATTCCTATTGAAAATAATTTTTCCTTATACACAGCATGACAGTCTTTTGTTTCAGTTTATGCCTGCTTTCTCCTGTCCACCCTCCATCTGCCTTGATGAACAGCATGGCTTCATCTTCTCAGTAAACTTTTTGTCGATACTGGGTGGGGGGGCAAGATCCTCTTGAATCCATCTCTTCTCCCGCCTGAATGAGCTCCAGTTCCTCCTGCTCATAGGCCAAGCGCTCCAGCTCGTGTCTGTAGCTCTCTGCTCAACGCAATCCAGTTTATCATGTATAGTTTATCAGGAGGGCATCAACTGCACGCAGTATTTACATGCAGTCTGATGAGAGAGAGCAGAGGGGGATAATCACTTCTCTTTGTCTACTGCCATGATCCTGTCAACACAGCCCAGGATCTTTCTTGGCTGCCTGGGCACACTGGTGACTACCAGCCAGCCCACTGTGAACCAGGACACAGTTCATGAACCATGAATGAAGGACCTTTTCAGGAAAGATCTTTCCCAGCCTATATGGCTGCAAGGATTTCCTCCTTCTCAGCTGCACAATTGACTTCGTGCACAAGTCCTGTGCATGTCCTTGATTCCTGCTGACCCTTTCATGCAATCCACCTATGTGCCTCCGGATGGTAGTCCCATCCTTGGATATTGACTGTTCCCAGTTTGGTGCTGTTTGAAAACTTCATGAACAAACACTCCATTACTTCCCCGTGTCCTTGATTAAGACATTGAATGGACAGGTCCCAGAATGGCCCTCAGATTCTGGTACTCTATTTGTCACATTCAACCAGGTTCAGCATAAAAATTAAATCTCTAATGCAAATCATTCACTTTTTTACTCAGTGATTTGTCTACTCAGCCAAACCACAGCATCTCCACTTGAAGATGAGAATATTGGGGAAGACAGCATCAAAAGTCTTGCAGAAGTGAAGGTAAATTGGTCTCTACCCATCCACCAATGGAGTCATTTTAACATAGAAGATGAAGACATTCGTTAGGTATGGTTCATCCATGATAGATACATCCTGGCAGTTCCCAAAGACTTCTTTTTCATGTACCCAAAATCATGTTCCAAAAGAGCTCTGTGAATTTTGCAAGGACTGGAGTGATTTCTGAATGATTAAATGTGGTGGATAACAGATGACACTTTTAAATATCAAAACAATGTTTTTAGCCTTATATCTTTATCACACAAAGTGTGAAAAAGTGCCTTTTTAAAGTAGTTCCCAAGGATATTTGATATATATTTTATATATACTTGATAATTTTTGCTGGGTTCTTCTTTCCCTTTTTATTTTTCTCCTTCTCTATAGCATTTAATTAGCAAAGAGGAAAATATTTTATTGAAGTTATAGCAAAAATAACAATCCAGATCTGCAGATATTCATATTTAATTATGGCTTCACGTAATTAAGTGTGGCAATCTGGTGATAAAACCTTTAAGTAATGACTCATAAAGAGATAAAAATGGAGCATGTGTTTAATCAGTTTGGAGCCTTCCACAGAAGCTGGCATAGCTCAGGTGCTAATGAGACATCTGCTGCTCAGGACACCAGAGAAAGCAGCAATTCACTAATGAAAAAACAAACCAGTATCTTATGCAAGACAGAAATACGGGCCCAGAATTCTAGCCTAAACCTTAAACTTTGACTAGATTTCAGACTAGCAATATTGAACAAACAAAGCACTTTCTCTTACAACTGTGATTTGCTCTAGAAATGGGTAACCCAGCACTAATTTTGCCAAATAACACAAAACCTAGATGTCTTCACAGCACCCTGACATTGTTCGAAGGTTGACTAGTTCCCCAGAATAAAAAAGAAAATCCTGAGTGAGAAAATTGGAACATGTTCTTATCTGCCATTTGTGATAATGGGTCATATTATTGGGGAACATTTAAGGAAGTTCAGAGAAGCCTTGTTTTAGCCCTCAATCTCTAACTGCTAAATAAAAGGCAAAAGGAGAGAAAAAAAGAAAAAAAACCCCAAACCAAAACAGAAACAAGCAACAAAAATACCCTCAAACAAACAATATAAACAACCCCCCACACAAAATTTTATTTCTATATCTGAAGTTGATGCAGTACACTTGCCAGAATTACCACCTCAAAAGTCACAGGATTGAATGATCTCAAGCTTTCATGTACTTTTAAAGACAAAGTTTATTTAAATTCTTCAATAAAAATACAACACAAAGTCCTGTTCAAAAAAAGGGAGTGTCCCTTGCTACAAGGCTTCCAATAGATATTGCCTATAGTGTATATGCTTCTTTCTAGATTTTATGGAACACTAAAATCTTACTAGGACACTAGACCTAAGAGCTGTCCTTATTTTCTGCCTTTCTGCATCACTGTGGTCTCATGGAAAGCCTACAAGGAAAGGCTAAGGAGCACACAAATTTTTAAGAGTAACTGCAGGAAATAAAAAAAAAAGATCCTTGGACTCAGGAAGAGCTACCCACCCTTCAGGTAGGAACTTAACATGTTGTAAAAGTCTTTTTGGTTCAGTCTTCCCACATGCAACACTGTTTTTATCTTGGCTTAAAACAGTTTTAAATGCAAGTAACTTAAGACTGTGTAAGGAAACCAAACCTCCACAAACTGAGCCGGAAGTTCTAAACTGAAGACCACCCATACCCTTCAGGGATGGCAGGCTTGGTAACACTGAACATTTCTGAATGCCCTCTTGTGTATTGTGAATTAGGTATTGTTTTGTTTTCATGTGGAGACTGCTTTTTCTTTGTAGCCTCAGGCTGAACATTTATTTTTTGTTAATGGGCTGCAAAAGAAACCTGTTGTTTACCAATGTATTTTAATATGATTAAGTTCTTCCAGAATTCTGCTTCACAATTCATAAGTACTTAATCAACAAGTGTTTTAACTACTTTTGCTTTATGTTGGAACTGTAGGATGGAGATTTGATTTATAATTTAAATTGGCCCCTGTATTGATATCCTTTCCCTGAACTGTGAAATACAATCATCTTTCGTAATGATCATTGCACAAAGAAATGGTACCATGTCATCCTTTCACATCTCCCTTGTGAATTTGTTAGATTTATTCACGTATTCCTTTAACAATACTAAAGTGTGACCTATTTATACACAACTTTTGGTTTACATTTTGCTAACTTTAAGGCCTTTTCTTATCTACCATAATTATTTCTATTTAAAAAAAAAATTAATTGTTCTCTTTTATTTATAAGGCAGAGACCCTGACTGTTCACTACCTCTGCAATCAAGTTTCAGTTTGCTAATGGAAATCTATTTTGACACTTATATTAAGAGACAGTTAATATCACAACTTCACATGCTATTTGTAGTGAAGGTGATTAGTGTGATTTTAAAAGCCAATTAAGTTTTACAACAATGTGACACATTTAGGAAGAAATATTTAGTGTATATAAAGCTTGTTTTTATTCTCAGCTTGTTTTTATTCTCTTCTAGCTGAAAGAATTCACCATAACCACACTGCTGCTCATACTCTGACCATGAACTTTTCAGAACAGGCAACTTCAGTGCTGATAGAAGGTATCAGAATGGAAAAGAATGATAAACGCAACATGTCTATTACCAAAAAATTACAAGTTTCTATCATTGGCTTCTCCTTCCCTCAATATGCCTTTATCGTATCTGATGTCAATTCAGTCCTGAGAAGTAGCATGGCCTACTACTTAAAGCAGAGTCTGATGATGGTGTTACTGAACAAATTATATTTCTGTAAGAAGTCTATGCAGAAAGTGGGGGATGTTGGAAAACCCTTTTAACTTTTGAGCAATAGTGTATGATCCCTATATCCGTGGTTAATGCTTAGTTTTGTACCATACAGTGCTTAGTACAAATACCAGATATTAATGTAGCCTTAATTTATTCCCTATATCTGTGACTAATAGGTCTTGTACGTCCTTATTTACTTATATTAGTGATTAATACTGTCCCATCCCGTTGAAAAAAAGGGGAAATAATTAGCAAATGTGCATGTATTCAGGAAATGTGATGAATATGTATTAGTTTCAGAAATATAATCTGATTTGTTAGGATACTGGGCATGTATGAGGAGAATTCCCCATGCATCCAACATTGCTAATAAAGTAATGTCGGCTTTGTAATCTAGTAAATTGGCTGGAGAATTTATTTCCCAGTTTTTAGTGGCAGTGGACACTGAGTAGACTTCCCTATTCCCACACTTGAGGGGATGAGGATAAATAGATAGTCAGGACCATAATCAAAGCAGCAGCCTTCAGACCAGGCTGTCATTTAGAAATCTGGACACTTAATACATATATTATATGCATATGTGTATGTGTATGTGTATGTATATGTATATGTATATGTATATGTATATGTATATGTATATGTATATGTATATGTATATGTACAAAGTTTTCTTATACTATACATATATAGTATAAGAAAACTTTTTAATCCTTCCCACTACTGAGAAACCTATCCTTACATTCTCATCCTTCCCACAGTACTATGTGGATGCAGACACTCATACATGTCTCTGTATTTTGTAATGCTGATTTATCCCGAAAATCTGCAAGTTGAGGGTCAATATAATGCAATTATGGTAAAAAGTAACGGGAGTAATGAAATAATAATAATAAAAAATAACATTTGCCATACCCCTCTGAGATTCTTTTTATTGCCTTGGATGGAATATTTAAAAAGTAGTGTTATTTTCTCAGAATGTTAGACTTCATCACTATAAAACATATCCCAAATTATGACTATTTTTTTCTCCCTGACTTATCAAATATATCAAAACAAAGCATTGTTCTATTTTAGAGTACAGATGAATTCAATGCTTAAAGAATTAAAGTTTTGATATTTTGTAAGTTCATAAGAGGCCTGAAGATAGGGCCATTAAGATGATTAAGGCACTGGACCATCTTTCGTATCAGGAGTGGCTGAGAGAGCAGGAACTGTTCAGCCTGGAGACAAGAAGGGCTCAGGGGGATCAAATCTGTGTGTGCACATACCTGAAGGGAAGGTGCAAAGAAGATGGACTCAGGTCCTTTCCAGTTTCCAGTGACAGGACAAGGAGACAAACTGAATCACAGAAAGCTCTGTTTGAACACAAGGAGCACCGGCAAAGGTTTTCTAGAGACATTGCAGAGCATCCCTCTTCGCAGATATTCGAAATCAGTCTGGACATGGTCTGTTCCATGACTCTGCAATTCTGTTAATTGTGGAAGGTTTTGCTTTTCCCCCACTGGGTTTCTGTAAGGTGGGGGAGAGGAGTACTCTATTTATGAATAAACACAAGCAGATGATTTAAAATACCCTTTTTGCAGAGAAAGGACAATATGAAAGCTACAAGCGCACTTCTGAATTAAAATACTAATGCTAGGAGGTACTGAGCACCAGCTGGAGCTAGTTCTCATCTCACTTCTGGTCTCCTCTTATTAGCATAAAACTGGAAAATTCATGGCATTTTAGATCAACCTAACAATTGCAAGTGAGATTGGAATCAGTACTACTGGTGTCAGCCATTTTTCGCTTCATATTGCAAAAGGGGATATTTTGATTAAATATGTAGGCTTGATAGACTTTCAACAAAACCCTCATGTACTATTTAAATATGTTTGTATATTTATTGGATCATAATGCACCTCTACGCTGTTATCTCAGCTTGAAGAATATAAAAATTTAGTTCCATTTCAGTTGATTTAGAATGAATACAGATGTATTTCTGCCAGTATTAAAGTTTTATAAACACTTAAACCCAATTTAGTATCATTTATCAATCACTTTAAAAGACATTTTAAAAGCCAGTGAGCCTGCTTCTGAATTAAATAAACAGTTGCTTAGGTGAGTAGTAACAACAATTTTACCACAAAAGAGACAGTTATGATGATTTTAGCCTTTATAATGCAAGTGGGGATTTCTTTTGTAATTTTAAAATAGAGAAGTTAGAAGAATTTTTTTGACCAAGTGCTATCCTGAAGGAGGAGAATGCTTGGTAAATGAAGGTAGAGGATCTACTTTTATGAGTGACATATCCATGGTGACTCCCTGTTGATTGCCTCTGGCTGCCAGACATTAAACAGGAAGGCAACCTTCTCTTCTGAAGGAATGGATTTCCTGAAAGTGATTTCTTGGCACTGCTGTATGAATGCCAGCACAGTGGAAGATTTTGAATTTATTTTGATTCTTAAAGCTCTGCATCCATTTCAGGTAATTTTAGGTGTGTAAGAAGAATATCATCAGACTCTCTATCCAAAATAAGTCTCTTCTGAGAGAAAAAAAGAGAAGGAAAGAAAAATATGGGCCTGTCCTGTTACTTCCTTTTATTTCATGCGAAGGTACTCCGATGGATGAAAACCTAGGAAATTTAAAAAAAAAAAAAAAAAAAAACAACACTAGGAAGAATGCCTTTCGTCTTTTGAAAGTGTTGGAATACCAACTGCTCCACAGTGTCTCAATTCATCTCTCTCTGTGCAGGTATGTGTGTATGTGTCTGTATCAGCTCATATTGCAAATTACACTCAGTGAATAAATAAATCCAAGAACAAGATGCAAAGAGATCAGTTGTGGTGAAAGAAGAGAAAAAAAAAAAAATCCCACCCAAAACTAACCAAACTGTCCAAAATACTTCATGTTTCTGTCCTGTTTTCACACATAATAAGATATTATATTCCTCTTGACCACAGGCACTCTTGAAATTGAAGTAATAAACTGTGCTTTTGCTGATTAGAGGAAGGTAATAGAATAAAGGAAAAAATTATATTTAATATTAACAATTGAGAAGATAATTTTATCCTCTATCTTAAAACAGGTATGCACAACTGTCGTCTCACTGTAAAAAACTGTCTAGGGAAGGTTGGGATGTTTTTTACAAAATAGTCTTTTTATGAGGAAAAGAACAAATGCCAGAAACCAAAAATCTTTTCAGAAGTTTCTATCAGCTTTGACAAATCTTTCATCATGAAGGTGACACAAATCCAGAATAGAATTATTGTCCTTCAAAAGAGATAAAAGGCTCCACTCATCTACTCTACTCTGCCTGCCAAGGGACGTTGAGGGTAGAATTGTTGGAAAAACAGGTCAGTCTTCC
Organism: Origma solitaria; assembly: GCA_013397895.1. Lineage (NCBI taxonomy): Eukaryota > Metazoa > Chordata > Aves > Passeriformes > Acanthizidae > Origma > Origma solitaria. Next base: position 1,132,866 of record VZRL01003807.1, read on the forward strand.
TACTCAAAGGTTACCAAAATCTTGACTTTTTCTCCAGCCAAGTGAACACTCTGCCCATGAACTTGGTCTTTAGGAGGTCCCAGCTTCAGGTCAATTCAGAATAGGAAACTTGGGAAAAACAGAAGCATTCCAGTGTGCTAAGAAAATCCTGAGCATATTTTATGGATGTAGGGAACATTAGATACTGTCCCAAACAAAAACTGAAACAGCAAGTGGAGGTAACAAAGTATTGTAGTCCCTGCAAATTCTGCAACTGATCACCCATTAGTTTTGACTACATAGGTTCCTAGTTTCTGTTTCTACTTTTCCTCAAAAGAATGTTGAAATACTTTCAGCAAACATTTTGTTCAATTATTTTGATTTTAGATAATTCTCTAACCAAGTCATAGTTCCTTTATGACATGAAAGCCTTGTTTTTTTCTTGATAGAAGTGTTTAAAAAGTGACAACAGGAAAAAAGAATTCATTTTATAACTGAAATGATTGCTCTCAGTTTTAAAGCTCTTTTGGTTAAATATAAAGAGTATTTAGATTTTAAAAAAAACCTAATTGATGTATTTCAGGCTACTCTGGTCAAAACTAAAATATTTTAAGCAATAGGTCATTCAGTGTGACAGATAAAAACTGATCCACCGGCTACAATTCAGAAGAGAAAGTCTGAACTTCATTAGTCTAAAGCTACAGGGAAAGACATAAGAGGAGGTAATTATTTCTTACTCTGCCTTGGGCGTTAAAAGCTTATTTTCACAACACCAAACAACGACACTTCCCAGAACTTCCACAAAAACAAAGTTTTGACACAATGCTTATTATTATTGCTCGTCTTTCAAGATAAATAAAAACAGCAGGAGGTTTATGGGTTCTTTAGGGTCATGTATTGCAAAAGGTTGCTTTTGTGGTGAAGAGATTAGTACAAAAGGTCAACAGAGAGAGGAGACCATACCCTAAGGAAATGTGACCCTTCAAGGAAATTTGCTAAGGAGCTGGAAATGGACTCCTGATGCCATAACTTATACCTCCAGTTCCTAAAAAAAACCCACAAACCAAGAAACAAATGACCCCCATTCTCTTTCACAGCCTTACCTCATTGACTGCTAGACTTCACAACCCAGTTTTCACTTTTACCTGTCAAATTCAATGTACTGTGCTTATTATCTTATCACTTTTGCCAGTCTAGACAATTGCTTTCCATTTCTGGTATTTATCTTTGTTAACTATCTCCAAATGTAAATCAGCCGCTGCTCTGCTTTCTCATCAGCATTCTTAGTCAAAAGCATTTTTACATAACAAACTGAAATGCACAAAACCATTTACATCTGTCTTAGTTACTGTACATTTTTCCTACACAGGTAAAGCCAGTGATAGCCTTACAAAAACCTCTATTTTAAAACAATGGTTTTCTCTTGTTTTCTTATGGGCCTATATCAATTTGATTGAATACTGGGGTTTAGTAGTCATTTGCTTCATTTTATCTTCAATCAGTTCTCTAACCTGTAAAATCTACAGGAATAAGTGAGAATGATTTTTTTAACTTTATTTTTGTCACGAAGTTAAGATGTCAGCCTGATGACAGTTTGACACTAGACCTAGAGCAAAAATGCCATCATTTGCCACTGACTAATAAGACAACTTCACAAGCTGCTGGAGGGAGTTGAACTGCCTGAGGCTGTTAGAAGTCTGATAAGCCTTTCTGAGGTGTTTATTCTTCTGCAGCTTTCTGCTATGCTTTTGCTCCTAAAACGGAAATGAAATTTTAAGGTTTGGACTACTTCTTGAAAATTCTTTCTTCCATGTTTGATACCAAAAATCATTATCAATACAACCAAATTGTTCACAACCTCCTGCTAGTGAAGCATTTCCAAAAGTAGCTATTCTAGTGCAAAACAAGAATATGTTTCCCTGATCTATTAAGGGTTGAATATTCCCAGCTGACAGATGTAAGCTCTTCAAATAACTTCTACTCTAGGCTGGAAAAATTATTTCAAGCTTGTAAAACTACTATCTGTGTGGAAATAGCTGACTCTAGCCTCCAAAAGAAGCCTAAATTTTTTGACTTCTTGGTGTCTGGAAATCCACTGGAAACATGAAGTCCCTTCACTGCAATCTTGCCTCCCACAAACTATGACAAAGCAGAAATTCACAATTTCTTTCAGCAGATATATCTCTTTGTGAAGTGCACAGAGAAGATGAGGATCTTTTAACAAGCATTTTGAACTACTACTTTCTTCTACTCACACAAGTGGAAAGGGAACTTTGCAGGAATTATTAATTTTCCTTCTTTTCCTTCAGGAGTACATATCAGCACATTCTACATCAGCTACAACAAATTTTGGGTTGCTTTTTCTCCTTTTCTGTCAAGAAACACCATATTTCAAGGAAACATTTTCTATGTAAAAATGTGTACACCACACTGCCAGATAGTACAGAAGGCTCATGAGTCAGCGAGGCTCCAGGTTAGGATATGACTGTCTCATCTGCCTCTTCCATGAGTCCAACATGCTGCAAATCACTACTTACAATCTCTGAGCACCTGACATATGTGGCCATTGCAATCCTGTCAAATCACAAGATTACAAAATTATGGATGGGAAGTGAAAAGCTGGAAGAAGTCATCTACAGCTGACAGTCAACAGATTATTTTGTAAGATGACATACATTTGCAAATGACTTTTGTGCAGCTCTCACGCTGCAGCTGATCACAGCTGCACATGCGCAGCATCTGAATCCCTGAATGTGTGCCATGTGTTAGCAATTGGTTATTTGAAAATTAAGCCCCTTTGTTTCTTCCCTTCAAAAGCCACTCTTCAGGTGTTGCAGTAATGGGGAAGAGGTGATGGGAGGAAAAAAAGAGCAGCTTTAGTAGAACCTGTGAAAGAAACACACATCATATTTCATGGGAAACATGGAGACAGACAGAGGCAGGCACAGATTCCCAGGGAGAAGGTAAATTCATGAGCTCCTTGCTGGGACGGGCCAATACATGCCCCCATGGTGTGATTACATCAAATGAAGCCAAACCTCAAAGAAACCACCTCTGCCTTACTCCTGGCTTCTTCTCCCTGCTGTGTTCTCTTATACCTATCAAACAATGTGACAGAAATACATGATGATTTTATCTCAGTTCTTCTTGAACACAAAATTACAGAATCACAGAATAGGCTGAGTTGGGAGAGGATCCCATCAGAATCATTGAGTCCAGCACAGGACCATCCCCAGGAGTAACACCCTGTGCCTGAGGCATTCTCCAAATGCTTCTTGAACTCTGTCAGGCTGCCGCTGTGACCACTGCCCCGGGCAGCTGTTCCAGTGCCCAGTCACCCTCTGGGTGAAAAACCTTTTCCTGATATCCAACCTAAACCTCCCTGACACAACTTGAGGCCATTCCCTCAGTCCTGTCACTGTCACCACAGGGAAAAGATCAGTGCCTGCCCCTCCTCTTCCGCTCACAAGGAAGTTGTAACTGCAGTGAGATCTCCCCTCAGCCTCCTCTTCTCCAGGCAGGACAGACCAAGTTGTGTAGGAAATATCTGTTAATAGTGCATTATTGTTTCGATATATTGGGAGCCAAAATATATAAATACAAAATCTATTCATCTTCCTAAGCATCACACTAATGATTGCCATAGTTCAAGGTAAAAGGAAAAAAGCTCAAGGAGTTCTTAGCACAGTGAACTATGACACACAAGCTAGGACTTTTGTATTTCTCCATCAGATCTGCCTGGTGTTCTGAGAAAATCTCCTGTATGAGTTATTTTCAAATGTCTTAAAAAGTGATGTTGATATCCACTGATCAAAGTAGACTATAGTATGAAGAGACTGAGTTACACAAAAGCAAAAGCATTCATTAAACTAACAATCATCTGTTCCTAATATGGCCTTAGGCAAATACTTTAATGTCTGTATACTTCCCATCAATAAAACTCAGGATACATGGGTCCTTTTAGCCTCCCTTATTCTGTTCTATTTATCTAGCTTGTAAACCACTGACAGCAGTCATTATATCTTAAACTACATGCCTAAGACAACAGGTTACAGTCTTTGTTTTAAATTAGGCTTACTGCTTCCACACTGATTGTATGAATAAATTATATTAAAAAATAAAAATCTTGTTATACATAAATTTCATTCCTCTTTTAGAGATTAAAATAATTTAAAATTGTTCCACACAGAAGCTTTTGGTGCAGCTATCCTCCTGCTCTGCAGGGTTTGGAGAGAGCTCAGCTAATTAGGGCTGGTTTACCTACAGTCTCCATGACAAGCAGAACTAAAGCTCCAGATTCAAAAACTTCCAGGTTCAACCCGGACCTTAGAACTGTTCGTTTTATCTATGTTTCTACCAGGGAAATGGAGCATAGGGTGTTAAGAGATGTTCCCCTTCTTGGTAAGGCAGCCAAAGATAATTTTCAGGCTAATGAGGCAATATAACGTAGATAGGGTTAACATTTAGTATGCGGATTCATTCATTCCTATTAATATCCCAGACTGGTAAGTGCCTAAAATAAATGGCTAGTTACACAATATTTATGTTCAAATATGTAATGAACTCATAAATATCAGTTCTGTTATTACACTACATTTGAGATTCCTGTCAGGATCTTTGACTTCAGCTTATTTTCATAAAATATTTCATGGACTTTTTTCTCATATATTTCTGCTGGAAAGCATGAGTTGTTAATAATACAGTACTCAATAATGTAAAATGTTTCAAAACCATTTTTCTTGAAATATCTGTGATTAAGAACAGCTTCAAAGCTTTTTACTTAGTTTTTTAAGTACAGTCCAGTAAATTCCAAAACAAACATAAAAAACTCTCCAGCAGCTGCTTTACTCCCAAGGAATAACTTTCTTAAAGAAACCACCTAGACATCACAAAATTTAGAAGAAATTTTAAAAATCTTATGAAATCCATGGATGTTGTGACCTGTATGGAGGAGAGAATATCTTGGTATTTTGGACCATTGAAAAAGCAAATCAATACATCTAGGTGAGAGTTCTGCCTTTGATGCATCATGTTTATAAACATGAAGACTGTTTATGTGGCACGCTGCAGATGGAGACAGAGGGATCAAAGCTCTTCAAAACCTGATCATTATTTCCAGGCATTTTTCCCTTTCTTGTTCTGTTTGATTAACTTGTTTGTTATTAGTATTTCCTTTTTTAGTTTGTTGGGTTTTTATTCTGGGGCACAAGTTGTTTGCTACTAATGCAAATTTGTTTGGGTTTGTCATTTAAAAGTTTGTTTCTTTTACAAGTTTTTACTTTCCCTAGGCATGTTTGAGTCTAAGGCTGAGGATGAATATAGCTGAGTTAAAAAGAGAATAGAAGGACTCAAGAACAGCTGTAGACTTCATGCTTGTATCATAACTACAAAAGCAATGTCTAAGAGAGAGAAAAAACTGACAATAATCAGGGGAAAGAACATGATTCATAGAAAGATGAGAGAAGGAGGCAGTAAAAATTGAGGAGCAGAAGAGGGAAATGAGTCAAAGACAGGAGATTCCAAGAGGGTAAGTGACAAAGGAAAGAAATAGTCATTAACATCTCATTGGAAAAGAGAAACAGAACTACAACTTAATATTTACCATGTTTTTTGTTTCCAACAAGTTAGTAAATGTTTTTCATTTTACAACACATATGGTAGCCTCCTTATCTTTTTTTTTTCTTCAATATAAAAAGAGGTGTTTCACTAACAGGCTGAAAAGTCCAGCTGATGGCAGTTCTGATTCAGTAGAGTATGTACAAGTGTAAAAAATTGTACACGCAAACCATTTTTATTATGCTCATTAGCAGTACACATGCCTTACAGTGAAACAGTATGGATGTGCACAGGGAGAAAAACAGGCAGTTTCTATGGAAATTATACTGGAAATCTGTAAATTCGCTACTTTAATTCATAGAAATGTTGGTTGTAGACTCCATCCTCCATAGCCCAACAGTGTGGTGGGTTAATCTGGTGAGATAATGGGAATTCCCCATGCAAAATAGCAATACACCTATTAATTTATTACTTTCTATACTCTCTCATTTATTTTCTTAAGGAGCAGTGCCAAACTTTTTTACTTTCTCATGCAGAAGAATTTCCAATCACTAATAATTTTCATCACCAGTCCCTCAGTTCTTGAAATTTCCCTTGCCAGGTGGAATAAAACTTGGGAACAGCATAGAATCGCAGGATAAATCTGTCAATGGAGTGAGGACATAAACTATACCCAACTGCTTATCCATAGCTATAACATCTAAGTAAAACTAGAAAAATATTTACGCAAATGAACCTTGTAGATGAAAATACTTCGAATGCCATTATTAACCACAGAGATTTTATCACTTAAATCTGAAGTTAACCTCTGCCGATTGTGTAAACCATTTACATAAAATACCATTAATAAGGAATTGAAAAGCGAGGCTGAGCTAAACAATAAGCATATGTTGTTGTGAACAGGGGTAATGGAATTCAATTCATCTTTTAATGGAAGAAAGTCATAATTACTAAAGTTGCAATATTCTGTCATGGTATTGACTGTTGTCTAGACCTATGGGAATCTTGCTATTGTTTAGTAATCCTCTTGAGACAGTTCACTCAGCAGCAGGTTTTAAACACATCTTCTGAGAAAGATGTCATAATAAGGTAAGAAAGACCTGGAAGAAGCTAGAATTACCAGCTATGCACAGTGCCCTTGGCTTGTCACTGCATATATCCATTATTAGAATGAATATTTCATTACCAAAATTTAGTGCTATTGAAGTTTGCAAACCAGCAACATTTAAATTGTTGGTTTTTATTGTTTTTAGGTACTGGTTCTTCTCTTTGTTGATATCACCAAGCAAAACATTGTCCTCCCACCAGCCATTTGACAACGTGTTAGTATATTGCTTTCTATGTGATTATGTATTTGTATCCAAATTCTGTGAAGTTTCTCTTTAAGAAAACTGTGTTTAACTCAAAAGATTTTTTTTGTGAATGTAGTTGTGTGTTTTGCATTACACAGGGAAGGCTAGAAAATGCATGTCATGATTGGTACACATAGGACTGCCAGTACCCTGATACAGAGAATGTGTTTTGCAAACAGGAGTCAGATAAAGTGGGCCATGTACATCTTTGGTTTGTGCATCTACTAACTTTTTTGCATATCATTATCATGCACAGGATGCTCTGGCAAACTGCGCAAACAATGTAATTTGTATACCCAGAGAAATTGCTCAAGCAGGCTCACAAACAGTGAGAAACACTAAGAATAAATGTCATTATCCAGCATTCTGGTCCCAAATGAAGCTCATAGATCTTGAAGTGGCAGGTTTTTACTGTATAAGTCAAGGATCCCATGACAGAGGAAGGCTAAGCATCAGGAGTATTAAACTAATTGCTGACACTATGCACTTGTAAACAAAACATAGCAATCAATATTCCTACTTAAAATCCTTTTGGCTTGTACTGACAAGTTTTTCAGATTCTTTCTGCAATTAGGTACAGTGACCTCATATGTATTTACTGTATGTTAAAGGAACATATGAAGCAAGCATATGCATGCAAATATGAAATATGTTGTTCATATTGTTAAACCTTACCACTGCGGTGCAAAGATACTTCTTTCACAAAATTTGAGATGGGTTGATGGGAGCCAACATATCCCTAAATCTTTGTACATCACAGCAGATGTACTTTTCCAATTAATGATTTAAAGAGATTGTCTATGGGCTTCCTGCTTTACACTAGGAACAAAAGTAACCCTAATAGCTGAGCTGGGACCCTAGATTCAGGAATCTCTAATAAATGTTTTAAAATGTCTTCAGAAAAAGTCTAAAAAACCTTTGCTAAAATAATTGCCATATCTTCCTCACAGCTAACTCATATAGGCCAAAGTGGGGCATTTGGCAACCCTTGATTTGCATGACAAAGGAGCAATATCCATGACTGTATGTTGACACTACTAGCTGTTAATGTGCTCACATCTCCAAAACAAGTATCAGCATCTGCATTTGGCCACACTGGAACTGTCTACAGACAAATAGTCAGCTCTTGCAGGACATAGTTTGCAAGTTAAGAAGCTTAATCTGATGTCAGGGAAATACAGATCTGGTTTAGAAGTCAAGCAGAGACAAGTAACTGAAATATGTGGAAGTGACATTCATGGCCTTTGCCTTTTACTGACCGTCCTTAACCCATTTGGACTTAAAAGTAACCAAGCAGTTCCCAGGATTCAATTAATGACATTACAGCCTCCCATCAGACTACAGGCTGGATTAGAGTTTGAATATATAACAATTTTTTAAGCATATCATCATTTGTTAAGAACTCTAAACCTTTCTATGCCACCCATATAAGAATAAAAATGCCCAAGTTGTTCACTGAAGGGAGACTACACACTCTAAAAAGAAAATCTAAATCATCATCTGTGTGCAGCTGGGCCTAAAAATGTAAATATGCGCATCTCTCACATACTGAACAAGAAGAAAAACTTAGAGTCTCATTGAAACCTTCACTGACCTTTCCTTTCTTAATATTTTAATAGACAATCTCATGAATAGCACTGCTTATCTTTCTCAAACATGCCACTTCTGCCCTCTACCAGGCTGACCTTCGCTCCCTTCGAACCACATTACCCAAAACGTGTCAAGTTAACTTGCGATGAGAATGAACTTTGACTGAATGGAAATCTATTTTGATGCTTTACATCTGATGCCAGTAAAAGCACTCAATATCTCAAGAACCTGAGACACTGACCTCTAGAATCTAAATGTACACAGCATCATTACACAAATACAAGAAAGTTATGTGAGACCTGCAATTGAGGACCTATAACTAATAGTATTGTCCCAGAAAAATTTCTTTTACAGGCAGGGTGCTTTTCATGTCTTTTCACTGTGATTTCACCATCACCTACTTCAGCAAGAGGAAAGAATTACAAGAATTACAGCTTATGAGAACAGCCATTGGACTTTTTCTTTGATATGGATGCCTAAGTTATGGCAAAAATCTTTTATTCCACTTACGAATACTAATAACCAAATCCCTAGCTAAGTGGTATTAACCTAGCTCAACTAACATTAAGAAACAAATGTTAGACTACAACAGCAAGGGATGAAATCCCTTTAAAGCTCATAAGGATAAAATTTCTTCATTATAAAGATGCCATTTATGCCTCTGTACTTTGTGAATCAATGGCACTAGGACATATAAAAGAATAGTTTCAGTTTTCTGGTTTTGTGCATTATAGATCCAGGACTGATGGAAAGAAAAGCTAAAGTTTAACCAGGGAAAGGCTGTAGAAAAATTTATAGAACATATAGCCATGTTCTGCAGGTTCCTTAAAAACCCTGTAATGCATGTATAACCATGTCTACAGCCTACCAATTAGACAAAATCTGCATGTATTACAGAACAGTGTACTGATCTTGGCCCACAGGTCTATGTCTGGTTTTCCCATGAAAGCAGAGCTAATTTAGCAAAACCTGGATTTTGGGGGCGGATTTGCATTTCACCTGAATCAATCATCAATCATTGTATTGCTGCAGGATGACAAAGCATTTTAAATGAAGGTCATGTTGCATACTAGGCTGATTATAATCACAATCCCGTTCCCAAAATAAAAGTGACTGAAAAGCTCTTGGCATTTACTTTTAAATATAACTCGTAGGATACTAGCAATACATAAGCCATGAACTATTGACACTTAATTCTATCAGATATGATTGATAGGCATCTCCTCTGGATTGGATGGGAAACCTGGCAGAGCTACGCTTTACACTCCAGGCTCATCACAGAACATTCTTCCACCACAAAAAAATACACATAAACCATGGACCTATAGAACAATAAAAACATAATTTGTTTATCACTGCGTCTACCACATGCATAGACATGATGCCGGGGCATTCAACCATTGCAACATTAGACAATCATTTCATTCAACCTAAGCTACTGGGAATAATGCAGGACTCAGCTGACAACCTGCACATGATGGAGGAATGCATTTAAAATATGATGTTATATGTTCCGATTATTTTATTGGTTGGAAGGGGAGGACAGATATTTGGTTTTCTTTTGGTTTTGAAAAAACTTTCTCCATTAAAATAATGTTGCATACTAAGCTGATTATAATCACAATCATTGTAGTGGCTGGGAGTTGTTATTACTTAAGTTGTGCATGACTTTCTCTTTATAGGCACTAGTATTTAGCTGCTTCTAATTTTTCCAGCCTGTGAGAATTTGAGCAGAAATTTTCATGCTGAGTACCTGCCTAAGGTTGAAATTATAATGCTTTGTTTTCTGGGTGTTGTTTATAAACAGTGTATATTTATCTCTTTAGAGAGAGCCTTTTAAAGGTAAAACCCCCCAGAAAATAGTTTGTCCATGGCACAAAGGCATAAATACTTAAGGGGTTGACTCCAAAAAACATCAGTACTCTTGTGTTTTGTAGCTAGATCTTCGAATTTGACTCACTCCCATATATGTCAGGGATGTGCTGCTCCTATAAAAAATAAAGAATAATTTTAGATAGCACCTCCAAAGGTCATGAACTTCAATCCCTCCTTCAAAGGAGGGCCAACTTAGAGCAGCCACTCCACTGCAAGCAACCTTGTCCAGTTGAGTTGCAGTTACCTTGTGAAAAGCATCAGAAAATGGGAAGGGGAAAAATAGCAAGAAAGAACTGAAATGTGAAATTCTAAAATCTGTAATTGTTGTTCCCCTACTCTGGAGAGCCACATGGGACAGTTACTTTGTATGACAAAAGGGTAGGAACATAAAGAGGCTATGGCTCATTTATGATGAGGCAAGAAATGACAAGCTTAAATTGCACAAAAAGGGTGAATTTAGTAACATTAAAGATTCAAACACTGGGAAAAAAACTGTCTGGAGAATGTTATAGAATAACCATTGGAAAGGAAGAGAGGCTGTTATAATCATACCATCTTAGAATGCTTTAGGAAAAGACCTCTAATACCTCTGAGTCGGATCATTAACCTAACACTGCCACATGCACTACTGAACCATGCCCCCAATTGCCACATCTATACCTCTTTCAAATACCCCCAGGGGTCATAACTGAAGAACTTCCCTGCTCGCTCTGTTCCAATGCTTTGCAACACTTTCTGTGAAGTAACTCTTTTTGTTAGGAAAAAATATAAACAAATATCTATGAGCAATAGCGGTGAATGGACTGCAATGTCCTTTCAAGATATTTTGTAGCCCTATTTTCTTTATGAAACCACAATTAAGATCAATCTGTACTATTTATAATTTGGTAATTCTAAGAAACTTCTTTCTTTCAAAGTGTTTTCTGTCCTTGTGGACATCATAAGGGCCTCTCAGAAACCATATAAATTATAACCTGCTGAAGTTACAGATTGCAAAAATTCAGGCAGGTTGAAGACCTAATGGAGCTCAAATCACATTTATAATATTAGTTTCAGGGTTTAAGTGAGGAAAATCATTTAATTGGGAATAGATTGTAAGCAGTATAGATGACAGTTGGAGGAGAAAAACTGCAATTATTAGTGTCACTAGAAAGACCCTTTAAAGATGTAGACCTCTGGAATGAGTCTGAAAGAGACAAAGAAAACTGTAAAATTTATCACCAAGACCAACACCAAGGTGAAAAAGGTGAGTCCATCTGGGGAATATAATAACATATCTGCTCATTCCAAGAGCCAGGAGTTTGGCTAGACACATACCACACAAATTAGAAAAGCAAAAGATTTTTCCAAGCACTGAAATAAGGGAACATGTTTGTTGGGTATTACAGGTTTCTTATTGAAAAATGCAGTTCCTTTTTGCTACATAGACGTGGATGACTGCAGTACTTTTAATAGCTTAGGGAAGGCATATTGATTTTTATGCTTTCTACTTTGTGTTGCTTAGCTGCTCTGCACGCCAGAGTCATTTATGTGTTCAGGATGAATTGTTGAGAGCCTCTGAGGAGCTGCCTGCCTACTCTCATGCTTTCTGTCTCCTTCTCTCTCACTCTCTTGCTCTCTCCCACGTCTTTTCCTTTTCACTTTCTGAAGCAATTGTGTAAGCAGGGTTGCACATATCAGTATGTGACTGAAATCCTTCTTACACCGGAATTAATTGTAGAAATAAAAAGAAAACTTAAGTTCCAGTTGGTTGCTATCATAAGAGGAAAGCTTTGCCTTGGATTGCTTTTCTAGGTCTGATTTTTTTCTGTTACCAAGAATTTGCACAGCTGGAAAGACCAGAGTCATGCTGTGATGAGTAACTCAGTGCCTTCACAGTACATGGGTGGATTGTCCACAAAATCAGCAATTCAGGGCTGGGGGACTTAGGACAAAATAACTCACAAAAGAGCATGCAGAAGTGAAAAGACACCTTAACAGACAGGTACAAAGGGCTAGAGGCCATCTGTGCTCTCCTTTTGTGTAGACAGATGATCTCAACGAAGAAATATTCTGTCACCATTTTGGCTCTTGAGACTGATTCCACCAATCCAGAAATCCCAGAGAACAGATACAGAACGAAGACCTATAAAGAATGACATGTTTGTTGACAGAAACAGGGACGGAAGATAACATATACTATAGCTTTTGAAAGGAACTGTCCTTCTGATCAGCTTAATGATCACTTTAGTTTATCACTCAAATTCCTTCTTTCTTAGCCTTAGACATTAAAGCTGATCCACATCCTAGGCCTTAATCAGAAGCTAGCCACCTAACTACCTTCTGTGCTCACTTTAAGCATTTCTGGAAGACCGACTTTCAGCTGTCATTACTATTTTCTGCTTTAAAACCTACACCAAATTATATGGAGCAAAGCACTGTCTTAAGCTCTTCATTTTTACCATGAATAGAATATATTACTGAGTCAATGGATGCCTCCTGAAAATACTGTAGCATAGCTTTGGGCATGGGGATTTGGGGCAGGTTTTCCTGGGCTTGATGAGTGTTTTCTCTCTATTTTGATTTGTGCACTGTCTCTTTAGATACAGTTTTGCTAGATAGCTGATGCAGTGATGTACTGTGTCTGGCTGGGATGGAGTTAGCTTATTTCATGCCCATCTGTTGCTCTGTTTTGGACTTGTGAATAAAAATGCTGGTGATGTACAAATGTTTTAGCTATTGCTGAACAGTGCCTGCACAGGGACAATCCTTTCTCCGACCACGTTTGTTACTCTGACCCCTAAGTGAGTAGGCTCCAGATGAGCAACCATTTGGGAAGGGACACAGCCAAGAACAGCTGACCCAAACTGACCAAGGGGGTACTCAGGGCCATGTAACATTATGCTCAGCAATAGAGCTGTGGATTTAGCTTGTCCAAAGTAGTCATTGCTCAGACACCATCTGGGCATTGGTCTTGCTTGTGGAGCACGATAAACTTTTGCCTTTTCATCGCTTTTTTCCTCTCTTTCTTTCATTAATTAAACAGTCTTTGTCTCAACCTGTGAGTTGTTTCTCACTTTTGGTCTTCTGATTTTCTTCCCCACCCCACTGGAGAAGAGAGTGAAGAAGAAGCTGGGTGGCTGCCAAGTTTCAGACCAGGGTAAATGCCCCACAAGTGATATTCAAGGAATGTCAGTGGTTTTGACGAGACATGGATTACTTCTGTATCAGAGCAGTCAGTATACCTTATCTTACCTGTGTCTCTCTCTTGTCCCTTATACATAGGTTGGCAACAGTAGGCAAGACTTAGCCTATGGACTCCTTGAAAGAAAAACATTCTTGCTTATCTAGAACTGTACACAATGATATTTGAAGTTATAAATGGATAATTCAATGGTAAAAAAAAACCTGTTCTTTAGCAGACTTTGCTTGAGAAGGCTCCTTTCCTCAAGAGAAGTCTTATGAGTTAGAAATCTGTGGGTGTTCCTCCCCAGCACTGGACATCTTCATGTGGCTCTCACAGGGGCTCATTCCTGCTAAAGCACCAGTACCAATTTTCAAATATTTCACCTCCAGAAATTAATTGGTCATGATGTGCTTAAAATTTTTCAGACTACTGTGTGAGAGAGCAGGACAATGTGTTCCATTTTGATGTATAAATTACTCTTCCTAGTACAACTATATAAAACTATCTGTGATAGGATCAAAAACACTGCTATGAAAGCTTTTCCCTGAATTTAGCTTAGAATGTGAGAATGGGAACCTGAAAGCCATAGTGAATAGAATTCAAACAGTGACAAAATGATGGTAAATAAATGGGAACAGCTGCCACTATTTAAAACTCTAAGAGCACATTTATGGTGAACAAGATTGCTTTTTAAAACTGTCAATTTTAGCAGGGTAGAAAGTAATGTTTGTTCTAGTTCATTTCAGAGTTTTTCATAACTAATAAATGTCTTGGCCATAAAAATTACTATTGAAACTGAACAGCTAACAGCCTGACTATCGAACAATAAGGCTACTTAAAAAGTTATTTATCAACATAAATGATTTTGCATAACCGAGACATTTTTATGCAGAAAATGATGAAGTAATATGCCACTGATTTTTATAGTGTAATACCCTGTAACTAATGGGTTTTTTGAGAAATCATTTCACATTTCTAACAATTTTAGGAGGGAGCTAATGATTTTATATGACAAATGGTTATGCAAAATAGAATGATTTTGTGCAGTTAATGGCTTCATACAACTAATGAGTGAATACCACTCCTACAATTTTAGTGCACATTACTTTCATAGTGATCATTCATCCTAAAGATATTTTATGCCTTTTGTAAAATTTATTGTGTGCTAGTCCTTTGAAGGATATATTTCCATATGCTTCCCTTGGTTTTCTGCATACTAATGAATTTCCAACATGATTATCACATATTAAAAAGTATACCATGACAGGCATTATAAAACCACTTTCTTTTTATGTTGATTTGATATTGATTGTCCTCTTAAGTCACCTTACTGAGTTTTTTAAAATTAATTTAAGGTTCTGATCTAGTCCTCTGCTTGTAATTCCTTTAGTAAGTAATTTTCTATTCATTTGAGTTTTGAAAAGTTAACTTTTATTTAGAATAAAAATTATAAAATCTCATTCTGTAGTTTCAAAGAATACTAATAGAATGTTTTATGACATCCAAGTATATGCCAAGGTGCAAATACTTTTCTGTAGCTTACCTGACTGGCTTTACCTTCCTTCAGTATTTGGAAACCAGTTATGCTCCAAAATCTCGTAACTATTAAGAAGCAAGTTTGAAAGATATTTTCCAGTTAAACACTTGAGCAACAAGTGCAAAGGGATGTCACTTTAGCATCATGGAAAAAACGCCAAAGTAAATGTGTGATTCCACCCAAAACTACTTTGTTGGTTCCTTAGTTTACCAGCCAGCAAGAAGGAGATATAATACTCTCATACTGTTGCCAGAAAGGAGCTGAAAGGAGCTGGTTCCTCTGCGACAGCTGGCAGCAAACTTCCTCTGAGACCTCATAAGCCCCTGTAATATTGAACTTTTATCACCCTCCTGATGGCCTGGGCAGATGAGACAAAGGAGTCAGGCTTAAACGAGCTCACCACCAGCCCAGGTTTTGACTAAATCCTCTGCTAAGCAAGTAAAATGAGCCTTTTCTCCCTGACACTGACTTTCTGACTGTCGTGCCATACCTTCTTGTCTCTGTCTTCAGTTTCCCCTTCACTTTCATGAAGATTTGATTGAACTGACCGGTATTGTATCTCCTGCACTTTTCCTGTCAAAACATGCCAAATGAAGACAATGGCTTAAATAACTTTGTTGAGCACAGGTTTGCCGCATTTCAGATTGAATGAAAAAGTCACGCTTTGTACCTGTGACACCTTAGCAGTAAGATTTGGGAAAAGTCACAGTGAAAGACAGAAGCTGCTTTTTCATCTTTTTTAGCTGCCTTCTAAAACTGTTTTTACACTCACCTTCTTTCTTCAGGAAAATGGAGTACTGTTAAAGTTAGTTGAATTTGAAAACAATAGACTCTCCTAGCCCTCTAGAATGAATCTTTTTTGTTTTCCTCCAAAAATGATATCACTTTGAAATGACAACAGGGAAATGAGAGGATTCCCTGTAAAAATTTTAACAGCTACAGAGGATGGATAAGTGATATTGTCAAAATAAAGGCCTCTAAATATTTTCTTTATTACCTCAACTCTTTTGCCATTTTTGACTGTCTGAGACGTTTGTTTTAATT
This sequence comes from Origma solitaria, assembly GCA_013397895.1. Lineage (NCBI taxonomy): Eukaryota > Metazoa > Chordata > Aves > Passeriformes > Acanthizidae > Origma > Origma solitaria. The sequence continues at coordinate 1,148,965 of VZRL01003807.1, forward strand.
GAGATATTTTACACAGGTTGCCGTGGTGTCCTCAAAATCTGGCACTAGCTAACATAGATCAACCTATGCCTCTGATTAATATAATCTCCAACTACCCTTGCAATATCTGCAGTACTTTCATATTTTTGTCTTACAATGTAAAGACATGTTCTGATCAAGGCCTGGGAAACATTTATACAGCCAGATTTGTGTAGTTTGAAAGCACTGTCACTGAGCTGCGAGCTGCTGTTGCTAGTCAGCTTCTAACATCATCCCAACCAGAGTAGAGCAAGCTTAGGCATTTCCCACCACACTGCAGCACCCAGCATGGAAATAACTTTCCTCATAAAACTCTGGACAACAGCATAGACATAACTCATAGAAGTAGACATTGCTTTCCACCAAGCCCATTACTACTTTAATTGGGCAACTTTTATTTGGCATTGAAAACATTAAAAATCAAATTTAAAAAGAAAAAATTAACCTAAGCTGTTTATTCAGTTGCTGCATATCTCCCTGCTCCCCCCAAGCTAATCAGCCAAATATCAGAACTTACAACAACAACTTTTTTGGTGTTAAAGCAAGGCAAAGCAAAGCAAGGCAAAGCAAACCAAACCTAACCAAACAACTGCATCTGAGCTTTATTCATTACTCATACTTTCATTACAAAATCAGGATTGTATGAACTGTATTTTACCAGTAGTTCCAAGCCCATCCTTCAACGTGCAGAAGTGATTTTTTTTTTTTCTGATTTGTAATAAGCATTTTTCTATTTTAGTTGTCTCACTAAAAATCACGCAAGAAACAAGTAACTCAGTCTGCTGTTCTCAATGCCTTTGACATTTGCCTACCCAGAAGTCAGCCACTGCTGGCACCCTTATTAGATTTAGCAACCAGCATGATGCAAGCCTGAGTATTCCCTTACACAAAAATTATGAGATAAGCATAAAAAGAAATTTCCAGTTTTAGTTAGGTGTTGGTTTACATAGATATAAATATTTCAATACCCCCAAAAAAGTGTATTCCCTTCAACAATGCAGATAGCTGAAAATTATTCATTGCAGAATAACAATTCATTGTGGAATTTTCTCCTCTGGAAAAAGTTTTTCCCTCTGAAGGCCTCATTTAATGTGTTTCCACATGAGATTCCTATGTAAAACTGATATATACAGCCTGGAGGCGATGCACAGAACACTGCAGAATCAGAGGAGGAGGCTTTACCTGAGAATCCTTCCCTTCATTTACTCATGTTATATCCCTTTACACATTTATGCACCCTTATTTATGCACCCTCAACCAAAACAAACTGGCAGATATGCATATATAAATCTTTGGTGGTCTACTCTCCTGAAAGCTCTCGACAGCATATTTGAATAATTATATGTTATTTATGACTCTATCTAGTACCAGTGGAAACTGAAGGAAAAATACTGATGCATCTGATCAAATTTGCCAGTTTTTTTTTAATGTAAATTAGCTTTAGCAACTCAAGTATGCTTTTTAAACAATTAACACATTTCATAACAGTGGAAGCCTCATTTTCCTTAAATTAATGATCAACATATTATCATAGAATCATAGAATGGTTTGGGGTGGAAGGGACCTTAAAGATATCTGCTTCCAACCCCTCTGCCATGGGAGGGCTACCACCCACTAAATTCAGGTTGCTCAGGGCCCCATCCAGCCTGGCCTGGAACTTCCAGGGATGGGGCATCCACAACATCTCTGGGAAACCTGTTCCAGTGCCTCATCACTCTCACAGTAAAGAATATCTTCTTAACATCTAACCTAAACCTCACCCCTTTTAGTTTATTCCCTTTTGTCCTGTCTATTCATGATAAAAGTCACTGTGCCTCTTTTTATAAGCCCTCTTTAAGTACTGGAATATTGCAAAGAGCTTTCTCTGGAGTCTTCTCCATGCTGAACAACCCCAGCTCTCTTAGCTTGTCTTCATAGGAGAGGTGCTTCAGCCCTCTGATAATCTTTGTTCTCCCTGGACTCACTCCAACAGGTCCCCATCCTTCTTGTGTCGGGGTCTTCATGTCTGGATGCAGTGCTCCAGTGGGGGTCTCAGCAGAAAGCAGAGGGGGAGAGTGACATCCCTCACCCTGCTGGCCACACCACTTTGATGCAGTCCATGATCCAATTGACTTCATGGGCTGCATGAGCACATTTTCAGCTGTTCACGCACCAGAGCCCGAAAATACCTCTCCACACGACTGCTCTCAATGAGTTTTTCTCCCAGCCTGTATCCTTGTTTGGGATTGCCCTGACCAGGGTGCAACATCTTGCACTTGGACTTCTTGGACTTCATGAGGTTCTCATAGGCCCACAATGCAATTTAGGAAGGTACAGGCACACTACTATAAGGTAGGCCAGTCCAGAGGTGACAGGAGCTCATGTTATGCCTTACAGAGCCTTCTGACTTTTTTGTAGTTTTAGGCTCCCAGCTTTTGGCAAGCAGGTTATGGTCTCAGAAATGAGTTATTTGCTGGTGCTCATTCACTGGACCTTACAAATTTAATTTTGATTAAACAAATACCTCAGACTCAAGAAACATTATTAAACTGTTGTTTAGTCCTAATGTGACTTGGTGGTGTGTTCTGCTGGTTAAAAGCCAACTTCATGTGAGCTGGTCAACAGAACAGACAGAACAAACTCCTTGGACTTACCAAAACAAAAGACAGCTGTCACTTTACTACATGAAATCATGGAATTACCATAATACTTTTCTGTGATGATAAATCATGAAGTTTTAGATCTCCTTATAAATATTAATTGTCATTTAATTTCAGCTGATATGACTATAATGAATCAAGGTTTGACATATGTGGATATCTGGCTGCATAAAGAGAAAATGGTAAGTGAGAAGGAGTAGTATCAGAAATGTGTTTAAATTCTCCCTCCTTTGGTTTTACTATCTTGAATATTAAAAAAGGCTTTTGTGGGTGCCACAAGTAATTACCCACAAAAGGAAATTCATGTGAAAAAGGAAATCCTGAAATTAGAAAAGGTATTTTTCACCTGGAAGGTACCACAAGCATGTCTCAAATCAAATTAAAAAGTCATTCAACTGTATATTTCCCTCTGCACCATTTGCACGACCTCAACCTGATCCATATGCAACAAGCTGGGACTTCATTCTACAAGTGGTAGGGCATCCCCTAGGCCTCCCCAGGTACATGGAGCACACAGGCATAACACAAAGTAAAGAGACTAAAGATACATATATGTTTTGACCCTAGACCAAATTTATACCGCCTGTAACAGACATTATTGAAAATTTCCTTTTTAAAGGACTATCCCAGAAAACACCTTTTTTTCCTTCTCTTACAAAGTAAAATAGAAAGATTTTTTGTGAAATTATAAATGCTTCACAAAGTCATGCTCTGTTCAACTGGATCACGCATTGACATATCTATATACACATTGCCCTTCTTATCTTTTTGCTCGGCCTGTTAAATTCATCAGTTTGGTCGAATATGTGGCTTTCAGTCCAAATTGTCATTCACAAGATAACATAAAGTTAGTCCACCATGACAGTTTAATTTGCAGCTTTACTTACACATCTGTATTTTTGTACTATGTACCATGTACCATGTACTGTGCTAGAAGTTTTCACTTCTTGATTAGAAATATTTATGCACTATAATTTNCTGTTCCAGTGCCTCATCACTCTCACAGTAAAGAATATCTTCTTAACATCTAACCTAAACCTCACCCCTTTTAGTTTATTCCCTTTTGTCCTGTCTATTCATGATAAAAGTCACTGTGCCTCTTTTTATAAGCCCTCTTTAAGTACTGGAATATTGCAAAGAGCTTTCTCTGGAGTCTTCTCCATGCTGAACAACCCCAGCTCTCTTAGCTTGTCTTCATAGGAGAGGTGCTTCAGCCCTCTGATAATCTTTGTTCTCCCTGGACTCACTCCAACAGGTCCCCATCCTTCTTGTGTCGGGGTCTTCATGTCTGGATGCAGTGCTCCAGTGGGGGTCTCAGCAGAAAGCAGAGGGGGAGAGTGACATCCCTCACCCTGCTGGCCACACCACTTTGATGCAGTCCATGATCCAATTGACTTCATGGGCTGCATGAGCACATTTTCAGCTGTTCACGCACCAGAGCCCGAAAATACCTCTCCACACGACTGCTCTCAATGAGTTTTTCTCCCAGCCTGTATCCTTGTTTGGGATTGCCCTGACCAGGGTGCAACATCTTGCACTTGGACTTCTTGGACTTCATGAGGTTCTCATAGGCCCACAATGCAATTTAGGAAGGTACAGGCACACTACTATAAGGTAGGCCAGTCCAGAGGTGACAGGAGCTCATGTTATGCCTTACAGAGCCTTCTGACTTTTTTGTAGTTTTAGGCTCCCAGCTTTTGGCAAGCAGGTTATGGTCTCAGAAATGAGTTATTTGCTGGTGCTCATTCACTGGACCTTACAAATTTAATTTTGATTAAACAAATACCTCAGACTCAAGAAACATTATTAAACTGTTGTTTAGTCCTAATGTGACTTGGTGGTGTGTTCTGCTGGTTAAAAGCCAACTTCATGTGAGCTGGTCAACAGAACAGACAGAACAAACTCCTTGGACTTACCAAAACAAAAGACAGCTGTCACTTTACTACATGAAATCATGGAATTACCATAATACTTTTCTGTGATGATAAATCATGAAGTTTTAGATCTCCTTATAAATATTAATTGTCATTTAATTTCAGCTGATATGACTATAATGAATCAAGGTTTGACATATGTGGATATCTGGCTGCATAAAGAGAAAATGGTAAGTGAGAAGGAGTAGTATCAGAAATGTGTTTAAATTCTCCCTCCTTTGGTTTTACTATCTTGAATATTAAAAAAGGCTTTTGTGGGTGCCACAAGTAATTACCCACAAAAGGAAATTCATGTGAAAAAGGAAATCCTGAAATTAGAAAAGGTATTTTTCACCTGGAAGGTACCACAAGCATGTCTCAAATCAAATTAAAAAGTCATTCAACTGTATCTTTCCCTCTGCACCATTTGCACGACCTCAACCTGATCCATACGCAACAAGCTGGGACTTCATTCTACAAGTGGTAGGGCATCCCCTAGGCCTCCCCAGGTACATGGAGCACACAGGCATAACACAAAGTAAAGAGACTAAAGATACATATATGTTTTGACCCTAGACCAAATTTATACCGCCTGTAACAGACATTATTGAAAATTTCCTTTTTAAAGGACTATCCCAGAAAACACCTTTTTTTCCTTCTCTTACAAAGTAAAATAGAAAGATTTTTTGTGAAATTATAAATGCTTCACAAAGTCATGCTCTGTTCAACTGGATCACGCATTGACATATCTATATACACATTGCCCTTCTTATCTTTTTGCTCGGCCTGTTAAATTCATCAGTTTGGTCGAATATGTGGCTTTCAGTCCAAATTGTCATTCACAAGATAACATAAAGTTAGTCCACCATGACAGTTTAATTTGCAGCTTTACTTACACATCTGTATTTTTGTACTATGTACCATGTACCATGTACTGTGCTAGAAGTTTTCACTTCTTGATTAGAAATATTTATGCACTATAATTTTCAATCATAACTTTTCATGCCACATATTAAATGCTGTTGTTGTCTCATCCTATACAAAGAATGGTAAAGAACAAATAAATCTGTGGTTTACAACAAGATTAACTCTATAAAGGACGGAACTTTTAATTTCAGTCTTGGAATCTGAAGCACAAAGCACTTGCATAAGATACACATATTTAAAACACAAAGATTTATAGATTGCAATTTGCTCGGCCTTTAAAATTTTGGTAGTCTTATCATTACAGCAGAGTGAAATCAATATTTGTATTAGAAAAATATGCCATTAACATAAATTTCCAGTCATTAATTCTTTTGAGGTATTCTAAATTTATTATTGACAGAGTTATCTGTTTAGACCCACAAGCAATTCCTGCAAAGGCAGATCTATAGATGCCATTAAGGAAACATTAAAGGACAAATCAAGCACAGTCAGCCATGGAGGTGCAAAGGCATGGCAGAACATTCTCTTTTACTCTAGTGTGTGAGTTAATTCCTGGAAAGTAGCTTAAAAAACAAGAGCTGCAGGGAAAAGAAGAAAGTGAACCTATAAGTGCAGCCATCACAGGACCAGTTGACCTTGAGTGAGCTGCACATCAAAGACCAATTTTGAAAATGTCTTGAGTGCTTTTAATGGCTTTAATTGTTTTGGCATATGCTGTTTCTCAAATAGGACTTTATTGTGACTAATAATACACTTTGACAATTTTTAAAATCCTACCTAAATGGTAGCAGGACAAAACAATTGCAGAATTCTTTCTTTCTTTCTTTCTTTATTCTTTTAGCCTCTAATGTAACAGATGGAAGTCTGACACAGAAGAGAAAATACATCTGGCAAATTCGATGTTGAACTGCTGAAAAATCTACAAGTATCTCAGTCCCCACTGTTAGCCATAGGTATGCTGGCTGCTTTCTTGGTCTATTTCTCAGAATTCACCTTCCATGCTGCCTTCTCCACTCCTCTGTGTTCATTCTGAACCAACCAATTAAAGACCCTAAATACTGTCATAAACTGGAAAAGGGAAAAGCCACTGCTGTGCTGAAAGAGGACCACGGAAGGTAGGCTTGCGTCTCACTGAAACTCTTTTCTATTAATCCCATCATTCTAAAGCAAGCAGCGATTAACCATCTTTCAGGCAGCTCTTCAGACTGCCACCGAAGAGTTGTCTGTATTTTCCAGAAGTACAATTATATGCAAATGTTGTCAGAGCTGCTGGAAATAAAGACATGCAGCAAGCTCCTTTGTAGGTTTTATTTTTGTTCTTCCTGGCAGTTTTCATTAGCCCACAAGTCATTAGGCTACAGTCAGAATATCAGGAAAAACAACAACTAGAATGGAAAACGTTATGCAAAATTAATTGTCAAATATATCTTGGAACAAACTCTGTAAAAAGTTTTTTTATGAACAACTGTACACATAATTTTATTCTTGCTGTCACAAATACATCTTACCCTATAAATCAGGCTGAATTAATTGAATCTCAATATAAAGCTCTTTATTTCACTCATTCTTTTATTATCTATAAACATACTGCCTTCTGCATATCTCTCATTCTAGAGATTTTCTGTTGCTATCTGACACTTTTTGTACCTCATTGACTTCTAATGCTGTGAATTTTTTAATTTCACAGAATCATATAATACCAGGTTGAAAGGGACCTCAAGGATCATTTGATCCAACCTTTTTTGCTCTTGACAAGATGGCCCAGCACCCTTTCACTCTGGACCTTAAAGGTGTCCAACACTAGGGAATTGACCAGTGGGAAGATTATTGCAACAGCTGATTGCTCTCATTGTGAAAATATTTTCTCCTGTGTCCAATTAGAATCTCCCCATTGTACCCATTGCCCCTCTCCTTTTCCATGTGACTCCTTGTGAAAATGCAGCTACCACCTTGTTTGTAGCCACCCTTTAAATACAGGAACGTGGTGATAGCATCTTATCTAAGACTTCTTTTCTCGAGGTTGAACAAACCCAGTTCTCTCAGCCTGCGGCCAGCTTCCACAGATCATCTTGTGGCCCTTCCCTGGACTCTTTGCAGCCTGTGCACAGCTTTTTTGTATAGTGGGGACCAAAACTGAACACACTATTCCAGCTGTGGCCTGACAAGTGTGGAGTAGAGGGTGATAATGACATCTTTGATGAACACCATCTGCTGGTGACGCTGCTGTTGATGCAGCCCAGCATTCTCTTCATTCTCTTTGCTGCATCAGCATGGTGCTCACTCATACTGAGCTGTTTGTCCACCAGGAGCTCCAAAATAAATAATCCTTTATTATGTTTTTCCGGGTACATGGACTTACGCTTGTCATTGCTGAGCTTCTCAAGGTTCTTGTTAGCCCCCTCTTCCAGCCTATCCAGGTGCTCCCACAGGGTGGCTGTCACCTCTGAAGTGTCTGCTTCCCCTCCCAGTTTGGTACCATTGAGAAACTTCGTCAGCAGACTCTTGATCACACCATCCAAATTGCTTATTAAGATATTGAACAGTGTTGGGCCTAATATCAATAGCTAAAGGACCCAACACGTGACAGGCTCCCAGGTTGAAAAGGAGCTATTTACCCCTCCACCCTGGGTGCTGCCTCTCAGCCACTCATCGCACAGACTGCTTTTTGTTAATCTTCTCCGAAAAGATTCATGGTTACTTGCAAACCTTGCCTACTTACTAAAACATATGTCAAGAGGTTTTTTTTAATCTGGATTTTTATTATTTACCCAACAGTCTTATAATTTAATCACAGCTGTACTACCTGAAAAAAATGACAGTTTTCCTGATTGTTATATTCTCTCATGGCTTTTTCTTAATGTGTTTGTAGGCAGAGCCCACTTCATATGGCCATATAATTTCATTATGTGTAATCCCTCCTGCAAGATTCTGACTTATTTTTATTGTCCTCAAGACAACCCACCTCACAGGTCTGGGGGGAGTGCTTTTGGTCCCCTGCCAGATGATCAAATGTTCCATCTCAATTATCTTTGTAAATATTGAATACAGACCGCAAAAATGTGATAATTTTTCTTAGAAATGTAATAATCCTACAACAGTTTCCTCTAGCACATCAGAATTAGCTGTTCTCCATTTTTATGCATGAATGTGTTACAAATCTCTTGAATCTATCTCTATTCACATATGAGTACAGATGGTTTGAGAAGTGAGCATATATTTTCCCAGCTGGGAATTTGTTATGTTTAGAGAGATGTAACTCCTGCTCTAAATGCTACAAACATAAAGGGACTCCAAGCATCAGTGGGATATCACTGTGCAAGAAGGTAAGGGAAAGCAAACTAGTGAGGCACTACACGGCAGTTCTTTATTCCCTCACAGCTTCTTGTTGCCTGGGTAAGAATCAACTGCATGCAGAGGGAGGTTACTGCTTGCCCCATTATTCACACATGGGGACTGCACAGTGTCCATCCCACAGCAAAGACTGCACACCAGTCCTGAATGGCCCTGGAGACACCTGCTGTAGGCAAACAGGGGCCCTGGCTGAACCAATGGATGGCTGCTTGCAAATAGCTGGCTTGCTCTGCTGCTTGAGAGAGAGTGTTTTAATTCCACTTAAAGCACTAGTCACTGGCTGGAACTTAAAATCGTTTTGCCAGCTTCAGAGCACAGTGACACACCGTGTCACCTCCGCATTGTAAACCACTGCAGAATACATCATATTAACTCTCTGTCTGCTAGAAACAGAGCAGAGTTTTTCTATTTTCTGTGTAACAGCAGGAGAGGCCACCTAGTAATATATATTGCTCCTTGATCCTGTTTAATTTGTACCTTTTTTTATCTATTTTCTTCTTCTCTCCCTTTCCAGCCAGCCTTTCTGAACTATTTGGTTCTGTGCAGAGCTAATTTATCATGTGCAATCAGAAGCTTTACCATGTTCATTACACATAGGTGACCTTCAACTTAATGATTACCTTCTGCCTCTTTCGACCTTGAAAACTATCTCAATCAAGACTGCATGATCATCAGACAGGCTAAAGGCAAGAAGCACATTCTTTGCTAAAAGGTCATCCTCCTTCATTTTCAATCCTTTTGGTAAGTTGGTTGTAGAGGTCATAAATAATGTTGGAAGAGCAAGGCCTCCCACTAATTTTATGCAGCACATTTGTAATTATGCTCTTTCCGGCTTCTGGGCTGCAACTTTTTTGTTTGTCATGTCACCTTGGACATGCTTAGATTTGAAAAGGTTTCACCTTTGAATATGAATTAAGATTTGACAAGCACTGAAAAGAACTCAGTAATATTTTTCTGACCAATCTGACCAAAAAAAAGTAAAGTTTTATTTCTTTTCAGTGTTTAACTGTGATTATTCTGACATTTCTGAATCTAACTCCAAAAAATACCTTGAAAACTGCATAGCAAACAGGAGGAGAAAACACAGTGAACAGAGAGCTAGAAAGTGAGCAGTGGAGTCAAGTAAGATCCTGTCTTTTAAATAGCCCTAAGCAATTCATTGTACATTTTGGCAAGTGTTCATAGTTGGGAGGGAAGAAAGATTTCATTTTTTTAGAAAGATGACACCTTTAGGAAATAAACATGTGCTGACATTACAAATATATTGAAAAAGTATAGAAAGCGACTTGGTTTTATGTCTACAGAGAACATACACAGAAGTAAAAGCATACAGAAGCACAGAGCTGTAAAAGAAGTATACAGAAATACATTCACACAACAGAGAAGAAAAGTACATTCAGTAGTCAGGTAACATCTTGCTGCACAGAATGGAAAATGGCTGCAGTGTCATTGTCAACTGGGGAATTTAATTTTGCCTGACCAGTATCACCATATACACAGTACTGAAAACCACTAGAAGATATAATAACGTTTATGAATGCAAAAAAATGTGACAGATGTGTAATGGTTGTTAGTGAAACAACACATGAAAATAGCTATTCCACAAATAGTATTCTGCCTCCTGCAGTTTTTTAGGTTTCAGTTTTGACACTGAAAATTCTCCACTGCAACTGTGGCCAAAGAAGAAGGCTCATTCAAAACATCATCCTTTTAACCAGTGGATGGCATTAAGATCCACATCCGACACCTTTCACTAAAGCAGCTAATGCAGTGGTTTGAAATAGTTCTCTGATTGATTATGTCTGAAAGTTCAAAGCCCATTATCAAAAATGACAGAGCAGCAAGTGGAGTGAGATATATAGAAATTGTTGCAGGTATGACAGACATGAAAAACACTGAGTAGTATTTGAAACTTTCAAATAGTACTAATGAAATGTACTTGAGAGCTGACAAGCTGTCATTTTTCCAAGTCAAATACTTTCTGGAAAGATTTGGAGTCACATATGGATTACATATTCTGTATTTACATTTAAATTGGTTTATAAATGTGAAGAAAAATTAAATATATAGTTAGAATATTCTCTTGCAACAATGTAGCTCTTCTAGATCAAAGACTGCACATATAAGTGAAAAATAAGTTATAAAGATAATGGCAATATATTTCACCAGAGCTGACAGCTCCTTTACATAATGGAGGCCTTAAAAATGTATGCTTAATAATGTAGAAGTAAAATATTTTTTCATGGTGATAGCAACTAAAGTGTTACCTGTGAGCTCCTCCCAGGATAAGCATGATTAATATGACTATACTACTACCCCCTTTCATTTTCACTTTTCCTCTCAAATTTTCTTTCTTACTGTTCTTTAACAGGCATTATTATACAATTAGACTACCACATCACTCTATACTGCATAAGGAAACAGAGATTTGAATACTGTATGGGATATAACTGGCCTGGAAAATTTTCATGAAAATGTGGTTTTCATTCGAAAACACTGTTTGAGTTTTTGTCGGTGCTTTGAAGTTCAAATTTAATCAATCATCTTTTGGAGTACAGTCTCAAAGTGCTTGTCAAGACTTTACCTGACACTTTTAAACAAGAAAGCTCTAATTTTAATTTTTAATAAAACCTATACACTTCTCTGAACAAAAATATTATTCTGTATAGGAATTATTTTCTTTTTATTAATAAATGCCAGCATTTCATTATAATTCAGCATAGGAATATTTTTCAAAACTTATTTTGATGGACTGAGAATGTGCACCATTCCTATCTCAACATGTAACCTTTGAAGAAAATTTTTTCTCAGGTTAAGCTACATGTCTGATCTGACTACCTCCTATAGGAGCCAGGCTTCCAGTAGGTCCTTTTCAGAGACTGTCTCTATGATTTTACATCTTATCTGTCAAAGCAGAAAAAGGCTAGGAAATATAAAAGAGGAAAAGAGGGAATAATTCTCACAGTGAAAACAAGATTCAAATGGTATGTTTATTATGGTTGGGGTAGAGTTAACTTTCTTCACAGTGGCTGGTATGGAGCTGTGTTTTGGATTTGGCTGAACACTGGGTTGGTAATACAGAGATGTTTTTGTTATTGCTGAGCAGGGCTTGCACAGAGCCAAGGCCTTTTTTTGCTTTTCCTGTTGACACGTTGGCAAAGAAGTGGGGGGTGCATGGGAGGTTGGGAAGAGACACAGCTGGGACAGGCGACCCAAACTGACCAAAGGGATATTCCAGACCACGTGATATCATGCTCAGAACATAAAATGGTTGGAAGAAGGAGGATGCAGGGACAGGTTTGGAGTGATGGTGTTTGTCTTCCCAAGCCATTGTTATGTGTGATGGGGCCCTGCTCTCCTGGAAACTGCTTGCCCATGGAAAATAGTGAATTATTTCCTTGCTTTGCTTTGCTTGCATGCACAGCTTTTGCTTTCCTTATTAAACTGTCTTTAAGTGTGTGTTTATTTGCATATTGACATAAACACAACAGAGAGAGGATTGTAAATAACCTCATAAAACCTCTATGCTAAAAAATGTCCATTTTGAACTGTGACTCAGCTTCCACATTTGGGCGCCATGCATAATTTGGGTGAAATGCATAGGCTCTGTTACACAGCAATTTGGGTTATCATAGCTGTCCCTTGCAGCAGAAGGATAAATGCATCAAAAGTTCTTTCCAGGATAGTTGTTGTTGTTGCCAGAAATACAGAACATTTTGTATGAAGATGCTGCGCTTTCAGCAGATATATTTATTCAGTCAGTTACTGTCCAAACCTAGGTGAATTGCTCTGGGTTGGGGGATGCAACAATTCCCAGGCTCCATTTTCAGCTCTGAGATTGTTTCATCTGGCTTGGTTGAGGGCAAATGACTTGAAAATCTCAGTTTGAATTTCCCATCTGTGCAAATGCAGATGATAAAACTAGCCTATCTCACAGAATGACAGGAGACATAATTAGCTAACATTTGCACAGTCATCTGAAGACTCTTTCTGTCTAAGTGTGGTGCTTGCCAGCATGTCCAAAGAGATTTTTAAATAACATTGTTCAATATAAAGGAACAGAAACACAGAACTTTTAAAAGTTTGGAAGAAAGGGTTCAGACATTCTCAAAAGCAAAGATGGGAAAAATATTTTACAGGTAAGGTTACATTACATAAATGTGAGTATCAATCAGAGAAATCTCACTGAAGCAGTGCACTAAGAGTGATGGATGGGCTTCTAACACATGGGGAGAAAGAGGTCTATTGTTTACTGGAAATGCCAATCTAATGAGCAAAAACTCTGTAGAACAACAGTTCTTCCAAGTCCTAAGTGTAAACAACAATTAACTGAAAGCATTTCTGTAATACAGTAAAAAGGACCCTTAATTCATTACTTATCTAAACAAAGCTTGGTTAAAAATTACTTCTTCTTGTATCAGGCCACAGCTTAACTGCACAGAAAATGCTTTATAACACCCGAATAACAAAACAAAACATTAAGTGTTAAATGGGACCCAGGTCTGAATTCCAACATAGAGGACCAAGTGGCAAGTTACTGAAAGGAATTTTACCTTCAGATGAGATGAGCTGCTGAACATCTCAAGATCAGCAGCTCAAATTACCACCTTGTGTGATAGCAAACAGTATATTAACATCAGTTTTGAGGAATCAGTTTAATAGTGGCAACTACAGAACCACGGTGCAGAATACCTATTTCTCAGCCAACCATAACTTAAATTCATGCACAGAATTTCTTAAGGCTTAAGTAAAGGTTTAGTGGCATGCTAACCAGACTGACTTTGTGAAAAACTATGACTTTCATTCCTAATGCAGGAAATTTATCAGTTCTACACACAAAGAACATTTTACTGATATAGAATCTCATATCTGAAAAGACATCTTGGAAAACAAATCAAAAATAACCCAATACATTTTGGCTTAAGTGAGTTCCCCAGCATCACATGGGCAGTAAAAGAGCTTGCACCATTACCTTTTTTTCATGGTTCAATTATGAATATTTTAGTGCTTCTGCATCTCAGCACTGCAACAAAGCCAATGTGAAACTCTTTCCCTTAGCTCTCCATGAGATAGCTATTCACAAGCTAGGGCATATTTATTTTCATACACTTTCTTCCTTCCCCAGATCAGTGAAGCAGTAAATAGAGAGGGGAAAAAGAGGTTCTCTCCAAACAGCATCAGATCAGTGGTGCAGGAAATAGCAAGCAACTCCCTGCAGGAGCATATGCATTCTTAGCAAATTCTACCAGCAAATGATAATCAGCCAGTTAATTATATTTAATTGCTCTCTGCATCAAAACAATAAATAATGAGAGAGATCAGTGCTGCTTGTTGGAGATTATAACTTGACATAAATGTGAGAAACAGAAGCAAATGAATAAATATCAGCTGAGTTCTTCAAAACTGAGTTTAAAAATAAATAAATAAAGGACGGGTGTAAATTGAATCAATATTGGCCAACATGTATCTACAGAGCCAGAAATTTCAGTTCAAAAAAATCCCAGTTTTTCTGAGAAAATTGCTATCAATGAGTCTGTGTGATGAAGACACTGCATGTAGAACTTTAGGACTTGAAAGGAATAAATTTTATAACTTGGGGTGGAAGCAAGAGAAATGGAGAAGAGAGAGTAACTTAAGGAAAGGAAGGATGTTAATGATGGCAGGTTTTAGATTCCCAGAAGAAGATAGAGAAGTCCCAGCAGGGACTTACTTGAAAATATATTAGCCCAAGTGTTAGTGAATAGACTGCAGAAGCAACCCTGAGTTGGCTCAGGTCATGTACTGTCACTGATCTATTCCAGTCTAAAAATCAGCAGCAGGCATGGTTGAACCCCACAGAACTTGGATTGTTTAACTTATTGCAGCACTCTCCTTGGCTTCTTTGAATAAAATTTAGAAGTTAATTTATTTTTAGTGCTTTTGTTTCAGATTCCATAATGATAGTGCATTTCCATTCTGGTTGCTCTCACAGCTGACAATCAATTCTGCAGCTGCAGAGAATCTTCTGTTTCAAATCAGAGAATTACCTCCATTTGCAAACTCTGTATTGTATTACGTAGTTTTTATTGTCTTCTATGCAAATGGGTGGATATATATATACACACTTTAAAATGCAAGTTATTGTTCATTATTTAGTAAAAAATTGCATCTTTGAATGAGGGTCCCTTCAAGTTAGGTCAAAGTCAAGAGAAAAACCAGATAAAATCTCAGAAAACAAAATCAGTTATGATGCTAATATGTATAAGTGGAAACTGACAGAAGTGTCTATGAAAAGCACTTTTAAAATTCTATATATTCAAGACTATTTTGAGGAGAAAGAATAAATAAGAAAAGATTTTTACTGGATTACTTAAATTTCCCCAAAGCTGAGGAAAAATTTCAGCCAAAACTCTTTGACAGAAAAGATTAGGCAGGAAAATATGAATTTTGTAAGAGATGTTCTGTCAGAAGAATTCATTAGAAAGCTAAAACAACATTCATTTCCAACAAGATTGGAAAAGAACAGTTTGTGGATAAAAATTCATCCTGGTTTTGTGGCAGTGAATAGCACAAAAAAAAAAAAAAAAGGTGCAGAAGGAAGGCAAAATGTACAACAAAAAATGCACATTGGGAAAAAGCGGTCAATAATCAACCATCTAGACTTTTCAACACACCTGCAGTTGGCAAAGAAACCTGAGGAAATTAGAGGACTCATAGACAGCATGATGAAGAATAAAAATCTTCTAAAAAATAATATGAAAAACAAAGAAAAAAAGGCAGCCATGCAGCCTCATTAGAAGATGCAGAGTGTAGCTGCTGATGTGATATCAGTTTTTTTTCACAACTGCTGTGTATTTGGAAAGATGTTTGAGGTTGTCCTGCTCAGATTGGTTTGGGTGAAAAGTTTTCAGTATAAAAGCAACCATCTTTATATATCCAGTAGATCCGAGTAACTTCAAGCAATGGACTTTTAAGAGATGACAAAGGATACGTCCAAGTCACTGATATTAAATCTGGCACATCTGCTATTTATTTTTTTCCACTGTTCCACCAGCAACACAGAGATTTAGTTTGCCAGTTAAGTCATAGGTGTTACAACTTGCCACTGGTTACAAGTGTCTTGGTTTAAAAGAGTGCTTTGTTCATAATATGGAAGGGCATTCATTTCCTTCGCAAATATATAAAGTGATATAGTGATCTTAGTAATGTACTGGGAAATACAGGGTAAGATTCAACACATAGAAGCTGAAGCTAGGCAATTTCTCATTTGAAACCGAGCTCCTATTTTTAACATCAAAAATGAATGACCACTGTAACAGACTACTAAGTGCAGGTATGGATTCTCTATCTTCTTTGTGGCAATCAAGACCAGATACTCTTTAGAAAAAGATGCTTCAGTCAGGCACAAGTCACTGCTGAACTCTGCAAAGGTAACAGCACAGAGAATACAAGCTCTGTAATTTAATGAGGATTTTTGGCCCTAAAATATAGGAAAGAGGAAAGCTCTGAGAGCCAAATTTTACTTCAAAATTTGAAGAAAATTTGAAACTATTTGATTCAAAATCGTTTCAAATCACAGATTGATAGAGTTATGTGTTATTAGTTCAGAAGAGAATAATTTAAAAGCAGCAAAACAGTATCAGAGTTAATGTTCTAATTTTAGTGAAGCATTAAAATCTCACAGCATGCCATCCCCACAGCGAGGGTGCTTGCAATCATGCAAATTCATGCAGTGTGCACAAAGGAGGAGGAACAATGATCCCTGCTTATGGCTCGGGCCTCGCGGTTAAGCACTGGGCTTTCAGCTGCTGCATCTCAAACAGGCACACACTGGGGAGCAGAAAAGTCACAGCCACGCTCTCACTTATGTGAAGGGAGCATACATGCCTCTGTGCACCTGCACCGCCCCAATAACGCTGACAACAAAGATAGTGTGGGACTGAGGCTGGCACTGACTTTGCATGTCTTTGCATCAATTGTGCTGTGAGTGTCCATGAAATAGCAGGGTCAGAGGTGTTGCTTCAACACTCTAAGGGATAGCATGGCATCGAGTCCTGAGTCCAACTTCTGTTTTGCAGCGGTTGCAGCTGTTTCTATCTAGATCTTTTCATGGGGAATGATCTTTAAATTATACCCAAGGGCACTAATCAAGGCTGGAAAAAAGTTAGATCTTAACCAGACTCAGCAAGAGACAAGATGCCACATTTTCCTTTTTGCATTTGAATCACCTTCACAGTTTATATGTAGAAGATGTCTTTTTCTCCTTCCCTGCACTCTACTGCATAAGATGAGTATGAATGTGTGAATTGCCTCGTAATATGATCTGCCAGTGGGAGGGTCCAAAAGAAACAGAAAAAGCAATTTTGAAAGAAGTGGGGCAAGAAAGATACCACAAAATCGGAAAAATTTTTGAGGACACCCAGTAAGATTTGAAAATATACTGATGCAACAGTTCATTACTTTAAAAGTTTTCTTATACTTCTTTTTAAATTGATTTACTTCACAGCATTATATTATTATTAAGGAAAATGTTATAGATCTATACACAATGTGCTAAATTTACTATTACTCCTTAATTCTATTCTATTTTTATTTGTATCGACATAGGAATGGCTTGCTTGCTTTCCAAACTTTAACTAGAATTTAAAATGTTTATTTACCTGAGTTCCTACATTTCTATTAAAGTCCTGTTTCGAAGCCTGTAATATAATCTTGGTTTATGTCTGCAAGTAAACAGCATTGGTACTTTCTATATTGAACATTTTAGCTCTCCCTATTTTAGAGATGCCACTGAGCAAAGCAAAACATTCAGCATACAGCACAACTTCATCTCTAATGACAAATATATGCATTATTATTCACAAGCAAAGAGTCCATAGTTATATTGTAAATACACTCCTTACTACCCTTTAAAATACTAAAAGAACACAGAAATGTATAAAACCAAGCAAGCAATTTTTGTGAATATTGTCAATATTCCTCCAAACTTTCTTAAGGTTTGCAGAGGCAGTACTTTTTTTAGACCTTCATGTTTCTGAAAGCATGTTAAAGCACAATCATTTTACTGCCTCTACTACAGGTCGCTTTATTTTCTGTGAAGTCGGTCTTGGCTAACGATCTGGAAGGATGCTTCTGTATAGCAAAACTAGCAAGCTTCTGCTGATTTTTTTCACTGTACTCTTTTATCCGCAGAATCTACACCAAGGACCAAAATAGAACAGTAATGAGAGGTCCCTTTGGGCACCAGTCTTGGGACACCAGACACTGAACAAAGAAGGGGAGGAAAAGGACAAGGTATTTTTACTCCTGCCAAACACATCAGACCTAATCTGGCTCTTTCAGCTCTAACCCCAGACCAAGGATTGTGGGCAAGAAAGGAGCAGAGACACCCGAGACATGGACACAAATGATCCCAGTCCTGTGAGAAATCCAGGCATGCGTACTGGGAGCTGTGCCCCAGCTGAGAAGCCTGGCCAAAGGCAGGGTAATTAGAGCTTGCTGACTTGCAGACAATAGTAGGCAAATTCAGCTATAAACTGCACACAGTGCAGGGCTGAGCTGGGGCTTTAGTCTTTGTGGATCTGGAATAGGATACCTGCATTGTCCATATCTTTGCAGCCTATTTTTATTACCTCCAGCACTCAAGAAACTGGAAACATAGCTCTTTGGGTGTACTCAAGATCCCTTTAAGTTACAGATGCCAAGGTACCCATAAGCAACCCATTTTTATGAACCTTTTCATTAATGTCAGGTGAATTGCATAGTGAAAACAATCTGGTTCCTTAGCCCACAACTGCAATAGCCAGTGCATTACAGTACTATGGTCTCTGCATTTTGTCACACTCGGTAAACACATCTCAGCACTCCCATGCATCTGACTTTTACCATAACTGTAGAAATGGCCTACATTAAAGTATTTTTAATACAAAATGTTTCAGGTTCTGTAAGAATTTTGAGCAAAACAGGAAAACCCTAAAACACTTATGCTGAAAATTTGAACTATTTCAACAGGTTATTTGTTCATTTCAACACAAATACACTGTCACAAGAATCCTGGCAGCTTCCTCTGCTCACATTTTGCTCTTGCTCTTCTCCACAGAACGCTCTCCTTCAAAACACCACAGTAATTTGCCCTTCAGCAAACACTCTTCCCCAAAGATGTAGGTTCACAATAGACCAGAAGACACATCTTTAATCAGGAGATCTGGTTTCTAGAGCATACTTGGGATTTAGGAGTCAACCAGAGCTATTCAGTGCAGCAATGTATTTGTTTCTTGTTGAAACAAAACCACTTCTTTTCTCCATCTATGCAGCCTAGTTTCTATGGTTCATGTATGCTGGCTTTATAAAACTTACAGAGTCATTAGCCTGGTACTCAACACCACTTTTATACCTGTAGTTACTCAGTAACAATAGCAGTTAATCAATAAAATTGCATAACAGCACTCACTTTGGTACACATTATATGCACCTGGTGTTCAAAACTAATTTTCCAAGTCAAAGCAATGAATGAATTTCCTAGTATAGTGACATTTATAAAATCAGGTTAGCAAAAGCTGTACTGTAAAAGTGTTCAGTGCTGCAAATTTTGATAAACAGAAGACTTAAATCAAGTCCCAGCACAGTGTATAAAAAGACAAGCCCAAATTAATGGGGTAAGTTCTCTCAATAAATGAGGTGTGATTCCATGGCTGATGGGCAGATGCTCAAATATTCCACCTGCTGCTTTGCCAAAAAATTGAAATACTGATGTAGTAGAGTTTAATATAAATGTCAGTAATGCACAGCAAAGCCAAGATCCTGATAAGAAAACAGTTGTCCAAATCCCAGGGTTTCTGTAATTAAGCATTCAAAAATCAAAGAACAAGTATTCCTCTCTAAATAGTTAGTTTTAAATAAAAGTTTATCTATGTATAAAAAGGCTCCTAAAACCACAGGCCCATATTCTTGGCTTGCCTCCTTTTTACTGCAAGCCTTAGACCTCATTTTGTTCCCTTGTCTGTACATATCTAACCACACATAAAACTGAAAGACTGAGAACTACTACTCAATAAATAAATAGTCTGTGAAATCACCAAGTCAGAAGATTGTTTTAGACAGTCCCAGCCTTTGGTGACTATGCCTGAGAAACATATTGTTGGAAATCATGGAATAGTCCATGGTAATACTTTCTATTAAAAAATTCCAATAAACAACCTGGAACGCCTCAACACTTGAAACAAGGAGAAATTGAGAAAAAAAGCAAAAACAGTGCAGTAGGAATTGTATTTCACCTAAGGTCATAAACACGCAGAAATGTCAATCACATTTTGGAAGAGTTGGGGTTTCTTTTCAAAGTTAAACGGATATTTCATTCCTGAGATGAGAGGTTCCCAAATCTGAGACATAAGATAAACATTGGAAACCTATATGCAAATGTAGATGATGCCCCTAGAAGTGAGTGACAGTTGTGAGACAGCTGCTCATTATCAGAAAGATAAAAGTAATTCAAAGCAGCAGAACAATTGAGCAAACCCATCAAATGACAGACACCTCAACCTCCTAATATCCACTCATTTTGACAATGTGAAAATCAGTGAACAAATGTGAAAACCTTTCATTTATTTCTAGGTCTTAGTAAAAATATAGACTGGAACTCCTAGTGGTTTCCAAAGCATCTAAATGTCCAAAACGTCCTTAAATCAGTACTAAAATATTACATAATTGCATATCACATGTGTTTGGAATAGACTTGTTCATATAGCTTCCAGCTTTAGGGCAGCTCAGATGCGCTTGGTTGAGACAGCTGCACAACACTGAAACAAATGGAGTTAATTACAATAATGAACTAAGTAACACAATTTGCCTTTTGACAAAGCTATTCTTCCCCTCTCTGCTGGACTGCGCTATTTAAGTTCACAGGAAATTTGCAAACTGTGGGACTGCAGTACCTGAATGCCATCAAAGCTGATGGCAGACTGTAAGCAAATTACCACAGCCTGTTTCTTTGGAGTAAGAGCCTTTGGAAATAACCCAGCTGAACTCCAGTGAGATGCAATCTGAACTTTTATCAACAGCTCTCTGCTGTTTTCATCCTTTTTTGCCTGCAGGTCTTTTTATTCTTCTTTATTTCCTCTTACATTGTGGACAATGCTCTGGTTTTCAAAGCAGTTTACCCGCTTAAATAAAAGCCATGCAAAAGGGAATAAATCCTTAACAGACATATTGTTTTAAGATTTGCAGGAATCATACATCAATAATCCTAGTGATTTTGGGAACTGGAGCAGAACATTAGAAACATCAAAAGGAATTCAACTTATTTGAGGTTATTCCTTATCATTTTAGCCGTTACTGTCTACAGCCTCTGGTTATCCCTCACTTTTTTAGCTGTTGGGGTGTTCAGCCTCTTCACTTTTAGTGTTATTCTAGATTCCAGTCTTTCAAAAGGACATGAACAGTTTTATTTCTTCCTTCAATTAGAATAATTTTCACTCTTTGTGGTCAGAATGGTCATCATTAACTCGGCACAGCACCGGTTTTCTATAGGCAATTATTTTTTTTCCCTTCTGTGCTCCCTAGCAACTTATGCAGGCTAACTTTAAAGGTGTTGCAAGCAAAAAGTAGACTGTAAATTAGGAGTTTGCCAAGTCTCATAGACATCTCAACCATCATAGCAGGCAAGTAACTGAACAAAGAGCTCTAGCTGTTGTCTCTGACAGTGTCTCTTATCTTCTATCTCTGCCTGTTCATTTTAGTCTTGGTTTCAGCAGGAGGAAATCCAACTCTGTGAAGCTTCAGTGTCTAGTGACACATTCAGGCAATGGCAGCTTCTGAATGTAGCAGGGATGAGTCTCTAAAGAGCTATGGCTGCAATATGCTCCCATGTTCACTTCTTTTTCCTGTTACATTTGCATTAGAAGAGCACATTCATCAAATTCCTAACTCCAAGTGCCTTGGATGCTGCTGGAGACAGAAACTTGACTCCATGGTAATCCAAGGTCTCATCTTTACCTGTGTTAACATCCATCACACATAAGCCAGTTTTAGCACAGCATTTTTTTCAAGTTCAACACACCATCCAAAGTATACACACGAACTTCCTTTCATCTCATACAGGAAGCAGCTTAGGGTTAACTGTCCTATTAATCTTCTCACAGCTGTATTATTTTTTGATGCTCTAACTTATGAGAAAATCAGACAGTCATTACAGTGATATGGATAAACACACAAGACACATACACACATATGCATTCCTGGGAAGAAATATTTTGCAGTAGTTGTGAAACAGAACATGAATATATAAAAAGATGTCAGTTTGGGGATAAAGAGAATCAGACTGAAACTCATGTATTCACTATGGAATTGTAATTCCACTACAAAGCTGCAGAATCAGAAGTTTGATTAGATACTGCTGGGCCCATATGGTAGAATTTGGGCGATCTAGAGAACAAGGCTTCTGCCTTCTGGCTCAAAACCCTTTAGATTCTTTGCACTATTAAAAGGAGTTCATTATGATCTGCACCTGAGTATTAGGAGACCAGTTCTTTACACATCATAAGGCTAATAGCTATTTCAAGGTCTCTTTTCTGTGGAATTCTGGGGGAAAATAGAGATTCTACACTCTAATTTTCACTTGAATGCAAAGCCATGCTAGGTTTTATAACTTAAACAGCACTTACCAGCTCAGGAGCAGATGAATAGATACAATACTCCAATATTGTAACTAAAAGGCTAAAATATTTTCCATATGGAAATAAAATTGCATTCAAAATGAAGATGCAACTGGCGCAGATCAATAAAAAAATTCTTCCCCAAAATATGGTTCAAACTCACACTAGATCTGTTGCAAGACTTTCTATCTGTCCAATAGAACAAACACGACAGATGCGCTCAAATGCAGAAAAAGAAGGAAAAACACAGAGCGTTTTTTTAATCTCATCAACATAGAATTTAAATTCTGTCAGAGTACTTCTCTAAGACAAACTAGATTATATTATGACATCCTTAATTATATTTTCTGATATTTAAGATGAATTGTAAAGTCTAAATTCCTTTCTTGCCCTGTAGGTTGAGAATCTCAACTGCTGTAAACTGGCATTAGCCTCAGCAAAGTTGTGCCAGCCTTTACAGCTGAAAATCAAATTTGTAATTTCCAGGATTCCAAGTCACAGTGCTTTTTGGTTTTGCTTCAAAGGCATAATGGAAGCCTCAGCAAGTGGTGAAGTCAGCCACCGTGTTATGTGTGGAAGTCACAACTCAAGTGGTATTTGTGCAACAGGGAACGTGAAATATGAGGTCAAAGAGTTCCCAGCACACTTGTCAACAGAGAAAGCTCAATTGTTTGGAGGAAAGGGCACCTATTGAACTCCATTGCACCATGCTTTTCTCCTAAACAGAGGAAAAGGAGCTTAAAACTGCACTCGCCAGCAGGAATAGCAACAGTAGTATGAGGCTTTCCTCTATAAACCATACAAAGCTGTGAGAAAAAAATCAGAAGTCAAAACATGCTGAAAATATTTTGTGTGTTTTCTCTGTGCTTCAGGATACAGGTTTCTGTTTACACTAGATTTGACCTTATGAATGTTTTCAGTTGCCTGAGAGCAAAAACAGCCATGTTTACTTGAGCAGACAAACCATGAATAGGATTATGTCGAAATGAAAAATTCACTCACTAGTTGGCTCCTCGGCCATAGAAACTCTGGTCTAACTTGCTGCTAGCAGCAAAACCTAAACGAGGTAAAAATATTACTGGTGTACTTCACCGAAGTACATTTTAAAAGTTGTTAAAGTTGTCACACATACCTTGTGCAGATACGATCAGATATGACCAGTGAACTCCAAAGCAGGAATAAATCTTTTCTAGATTTTGTAAGTAGTAGTGAGAATAAAAGATTTGCATGAAAACAAAACAAGTAAACAACTATTAAAGGAACCAATATCCAATCCTTTCCAGTTTCAGAGACTAAGTATTCCTGTGGTTGCCTGACGCAGATAAGAGTCAGTAAGCCGAGCTAAGAAGAATGAGGAGCGACTTGCCAAGTTCCTTTATCAGATTGCATGAAGCAGCAGAAAGATAAAACTATACGCTTGTCAACGCTTACAGTTTTATCTTTAATCTTGAGACACATTACTGGAGCAGAACAAGGCAGATCCTCTAACTAGGCTGCTTTCAGGAAATCCCGGCCCTTGACCACTGGCACTGTGGGATGTAGCATGAGTGGAAGCCAGGTCTCTCCTTGTCCGTCTGCTCTTCTGATTCAGTCTCATAACTGATAGGCTGGAAAAAGGCTTTGCCAAGTTTCTCAATATAATTTTAAAATAAAATATTAGCAGAAAACAGAAAAATCACTCAAAGAACTCTTCGATGTTTCACTATTTTATCTTTTTTTTTACAAAGCTTTCAGAAAAAAACCTCTGCATACAAGGAAAACCATTGTTTGTCTCCACAGTCCCCAGTTCACCCAAGTTTCTATACATTTTAGCACTTCTCCGTGCTTCCCCTTTTCCCCATTCCTGCTCTTATCCTTCCAGAACTTCTTGTCTTCACTCAGTTTTCCAATTTTCAGTCATCTGCAAATATATAGAACATATCTATAGAGCAACCTGATCTGATGTGTGGATGCCCTCTCTACCAGACACACTGCCCAGATTTTTTTTATCAAGTATTTCACTCTCATCTACTCCAAACAAAATACTCTTGATAAACAGATCCGCCAATTACTCATTTCTTATCCCATCCTGTAACTTTAGAATGAACTGGGTAGAAAAGTGCAAAAGAACAAGCAAACTAAATGAATCATGCATATTTCCCTGCAAAATACAAAAATTTCCAACATTTTCTATAGTGCCACTTTAGCTGAATCTTTCAGACACCTATTTTAAGGAACAAAATTTAACATAGAGCATTAAGTAACATTAAAAATGTAATTCATATGTATTATAAGGTCTCAAAAAGAGCTCTTGATCTTTTCCCTTAAAAAAATGCACCAGAACTAACATTTGTACTCTTATTTAAGCTAGCCTAACATTTATTTTCTAATTTATGATTTTTTTTAATACTTAAGGTTAACAATAGGGAATAATTTTCCATTTATTACAGATTAATATATTGGTTTTTACCACAAGGAAGGGGAAGATTTCCTACTTAATACAGCCATACCTCTAACCTTGCATACGGGCATATCCAAATCTGACCTTGTTAAGAGGAAATTATTTAAACTTTGCTTTTTTAAGTGCAGTAAAAGTGGTATGCAACTGCTATAAAGCAATCGGAGTCCTGAAGCTGGCAGTCAGCAAGAAAATGGTCTCAGGAACAGAATAAAATGCAGTGAGTATTCAGTATATACATTGCAATTGTAAAGACAGCTGTTAATAATTTTGTATTGAAGATATATTTAACTCTCTATATAACTATATGTATCTATATCTATATATATGTATAGTTATATATAAATATACATATAGGCAGGTATGTCCTGCATCGATTTACTAGGATCTGCAGTAAGGAAAAGACTTTCCTTAAATATCTTTTTACTCCTTTTTCTCAGCCTTTCCATGTCCCTGAAATAGTACTGCAAGCCATATTTTCCACATCACTGTCTCTTTTCCAGTTTTTTCCTCTCTGGGACAGAATCAACAGCCAAAGAATGGCTTCCAGGCCATGCATTCAGTAGAATGCATGGAAAATGATTGTCCCTACTTGTGGACTTACATGTGTCACATGACCTTTGATTGGGACATGCTCATGATCCATGCATCAGGACAAGGCAAATTTTCCCCATTACATGACCCCAGTAGGAGACAAGCAGGTGCCTTGGACTTCTAAACTCCAAGCCTGAGACTTACAGGAGTTCTGTATCTGTATTGAAAGCATCAGACAGCCCTTCGGAGCAATGCCACAAGAACAGGCTTTGGCATTCCACTGCTAAATCCATTCTGGCCAAAATTCTTTCTAATTGGTGCTATAGACTTCTGAAATGGGTTCTCACTGAAGATAATTACAATGCATTTTTTTCAAAGACAGCCAGTTTCCCTGCTGGGGATTTTTAACTTATGGAAGTCATATCTGTATTTAGGAGCCACAAAAAAAAGATGCCTTTATAACCAATTTTGAAGTAGTATATGTGAGAAAAAAAATGGAAATTTGGAAAGGGTGATCCAGCATTTTACAAAGATTTACTTTTGCTAAACTGAGAAATACATAAGCCCATTCTAGACATATAAATTTCTGGGGTATATTTTATATGCAATATATATGAATCAACTCTCCATGTAATTTAAAGGGCTATGAATTTACCTGCTGAATATATAATTCTAGATGCTGAAAGGGTTAAAATGGGGGTATTTCTGAACTCCTGACTTGTTCCAAGTAAGTTTCCTTCTTAAAAAACACAAATATCTGTTTGAAGCAGGAAAAATTATAAATTACCCACATGCAAATTAAGATTTTC
The DNA here is from genome assembly GCA_013397895.1 of Origma solitaria. Classification (NCBI taxonomy): domain Eukaryota; kingdom Metazoa; phylum Chordata; class Aves; order Passeriformes; family Acanthizidae; genus Origma; species Origma solitaria. The sequence continues at coordinate 1,175,221 of VZRL01003807.1, forward strand.
ACTTTGCATTTGATAAATAGCCTGCATTTGATAAATGGCTTATAATAAAGGGCTAAATTATTTTGGCAGTAAACACTGTGGCCAGGAAGGCACAAGCCATGAGGTCAACTGGTCACTGTCTTTATAGCATAATAAACAAAACATTATCAAAGTAGCTATAGTTGCATTTGGTGAGTACTTTAACTTGCAAGGTTTGGTCCTGCCTGTTCTGCTCAATATTTTGTCACATTTTTCTTGTAAAAATAATAAGCTATGTCTTTACTGTATTTGCTGAGTGTGTTTTTAAGTAGCACCTGAATGGAATTCAAGTTCTGGAATTTTTGGTTTACCAGTAGTTTTAATAATCAGAAGCTGACTTACTTTAAAAATCTGTATATCTAATCTCTGCTTTTAAAAACCCAGATATGGAGCTGTATGTTTATGCAGTGCTTCAACATGAGCACCGAGGAGAAAAATTTAGACTCTCCCTATTTCAGTGCTAATGAGAGTACACAAAAACTATCTCAGGCTTGTGTTTTATATAAAATCACAAAAAATAATAAAAGGATCTCAGACTCCCATCCTTCTTTCTAATTTCCTAATTCCTAGTTTTGTATTATTTCCAAGCTACATCCTGACGACATTTTGCTGGCTCACACTCATATCTAATTTGTAGACTCCAGAATCAAACATGAGCTAAAGACACTACATCACAATGACACACAGAGGTGTTTGAGCCTTTCTCCTTTTCCTTTCTCTTTAATGGTCAAACTTCCATGCAGAAGACAGCTGGCTACACAAAAAACCCCAAGGCACAATCAGGATCAGAGCCTGGGCTCAGTTTCATCAAACACCTTTTGCAACATCCCGTATTACCTCTGTTCAGAATGTTTAAGAAGTGAAATAGAACTGCAACATTTTTCAGATCTCGTGCAGAAAGATGTTACATTAGATCCTCTGTAGCTCAGTAGTTGGAGCATAAGGACACTTCTGCTTGTTTACCTTTGTCCATAATGGACAAGTCTTCTTTTCACATCAGCTCATTTTCCAGAAGCCCAACATATACTGCTCTATACATCTGGCTCACATTGTTTGTTTTAATGGCATCAGGGTATAAAGCAAATGCAGGTCTTAGCTAACAGCTCTGGAGCTGCCTACACGGTAACCATTTTTTATTTTATATGGACCATTAGCACCCTTTTCACTGAATGATTTCTTCAGAAGAAAACTTTCTTATTTGGCATCTGTATTTTGCTATCAGCAATAAGAGAGAGTCACTTAGGTCATGAAAGCACTTAACAAATGAATCTATCAGGTCTTGTCAACTCTAGCTTTCAAAGGGCTATACAACTGAGCACCAGCTGGAGAACTCTTCACAAAGGTCTGTGATGAATTTCCCAACACCATTACTTACAGAAGGTCAACAAGCCCGTTTTATAAGAATTTTCCTGCCTAACATAATTCTTAAGTGACAAAGGAGGTTTCTATGCAAGAAATGAAATTTGTTTATAAATCTTGCTTAAATAAGTATTAATACTAAGTTTCTAGTGGTTGATATGAACTTGAGATGAATCTGTAATCTCCCAATCACAATTCAGGTGTTTGATCTGCAACTGGACAAGATAAAAATGTGACAAAATTTAAAGCAGAAAGAAAGAAATAAACTGCTTTGAAAGTTCAAAATTGGAAAAGGCAGATCAAGCATAATCAGCATAGAAAGAGGGTACAGCCACTCACACATTCAAATCCTCATTCTGTTTTTGGCCACCTCTATAATTTCAGCTCTCTCAGCTGGAGTTTACCCTCCAGCCTTTGGTTTTCTTGTTTACAACAGCTGAGAGATCTACAGAAAAATTATACTCAGCTGGTAATGAACAAAAACTCTCTCAGAGCTACCACAAGCCTGGCTCAGGCTGGGCTTGAAGCAACAATATTCCCAACAGCTATTTGAGGAAGGACCCCAGATTCTCTCATCTTCCTGTCACAAGCCACATGGCCTTTCCCCAAAGGTGAGACAATGCCCAGAAGTGAAGTCATCTTCCCCGGCATAATACAGCTGAGTCACAGTAAACACTACACTTTTGACCTGATACCTGGCTTTAACTCTGCTCTTAATGGCCACTTTGCCTGCCTAGATACTAAAGCATTGGGTCTATTTTCTGTCAATAACTGGTTTCTTATAATAGTAATATCAAATAACATCCATCAAATGAACCACTCCTCTTTAGAAAAGACTGGAAATCAACAAGAATACGTCTGTATCAAAATCCATTACCTACTTCATCTAGCACCAATAAACCACTAAAGTGGAAATTCTCTAGAAAACTGTGATTCAGCTAGCCCCTCTTTTATGTTTTTATAAAACTAATGTAAAATTAATACAGAGTTGCAAAAACTTTCTACAAGACCTACTGAAATCAAAGTAAAGTTTACAAAAAATAAAAATGAAGTGACAGTTCAGATTTTAATTAAATGCCACAGGATTCACTGAGCTCCAAAAGGTCACAATCTCATCTATTGTGATAGCTCTGAAGATCTCTCACCCTAACAGACTGACCCACTGTATAATCTGAGATAAGATTTTGGACTTCATGTTATAATTCTCACACCATGATTATACTCCTAAGAACAGTTCATCAAAATATTTTCTCTTATTAACCCTTTGGTTCCCAAATCATATTACATAAAACTTAACTAACATTTGCAAATCACCATCACAAATCAAAGTCAAGAATCGCAACTCTGTCACTGCTCTGCCGCTCTTGAGGTGTAACCACACCCTGTTTCAAACTCAAGAGCAAGTATGAAACATATGCAAGACCAGAAGGAATGAAAATATTGATACTGTGGTAAATGGTAAAAGGCATTTTTAAAATGAGTTATGATTCTTTTTAGTATTTAAAAAAAAAGGTGTTCTTGGCAGGGATTAACAGCCTCAGTAATTCTGTGGTTTATATATTCTCTGCAATGACACGTTATTCCCCTAATAAGCTGATATTCTTTTCATTTCACCATTTCTCCTACCTGATTTAGTTAGAAAATATCTGTCTTGCATGCTCAGAAAATTTATTTGAGAGAGTGCTAAATGACCACAGGTGGAGCAGAAGAACTCATTTTGGGTTCCATTTTTCTGCATTCTTTTTAGACTTCAGCACTTTTTCTTACACAGGTGCAAAAATCCAATTCATCTTGCCTCCCCGATAAAGAACATCCTGATTCCTCAGAAACCAGTGGGATAGTTTCATCTTGGAAAATTTCCTTTTAGGAGCAGCCCACAGGCTAGACCCTGCCAAAGTGTGTCTAATTCTGTTACAGCTGCAAATACCAAATGTACACAGTGGGCAGCACCTCCCTAAGCTGTCACCATATTTCTTGCCATAAAAAATAGTCCTTTTATACTATTTCAAAGAGCTATGATGAGATACTATTTACCAGGCACAGTGGCACTTTTCACTAATTTAGATCATTCCTCTGTCTATATTTTGCCATGCTTATATCATACCCTAAATGGAGAGGGTAATAGAGCTTCTGGAGGTAAATATTTATTGTTCTTATAGTTTTTAGGTGGTGATCTTAGGGAGGCTGGGAGATGGACTGGATGTCATCCCAGCCTCTGAAGCCAGGTCTACATTGCAGGGCTGAAAGGAAGCCCAGGTTTGCTTTTATCCACATTTGTGGCATCTGCTCAGTTGTTGCTGTCCTGTTCTTATGGTATGAAATGAATGTAGTTTAAGAAGTTATATAAACCAGTTAAATTAGTCAGTCTTTTACTTATTTTTCCCCTTTTTATTCCTAGAAATCATAGGCTATTAATTACATTTCCAAGCAAGAGTGTAATTCTAAGTGAACAAAATACATGGAATTGAAAAGTATCTACAAATTCAAAAAACAGTTTATTGAATAACAAATATTTCACTGTAGGTTGAAAAGGAATATAAAGGCAATATCACGCTGTGAGGATAAAAAAATTCTGTTGCCGGGCATTTTGAGAGAGTCAGATGAGAGCAGAAGCTACTGAAAGGGACATGTCTTGCTAAAGGTTCTTCAAAGTGAAAGGAAGCAAGCTTCTAAGGGCAAAGGAAGCTCACTGTGTAAGATGACTGTTTCACACTTAATTAAAGGTTGACAGCAAGGAGGGTGCATTCAGCAGCTTTATCCATTTACAAATGTTGGAATGAAAGCAAAAATAGAAGAGGAGTTCTCTGTCATTGAAGAATATCACATTCTGCACCAAATACTGCATGACATGCGTATGAAGGTTAAGTTTTAATTTACTGGAGAAATACAGAAGCAGAGTCAGAGATGACCAAACAAATTTCCTACCTGTCATGATGACACTTGACTTCTACAGATGCCCAGCTGTCACTGCTTGGGTCATTATCTCTTGAATCACTGACTGCTTCAAACAATATCTCCTTGTATGTCATTATGCCTTTAGGATTTTCTTGAGTTTGTGACATTCAAGACTTGTTTTCTCAAATAATATCATCTTCTATTAATAAATCCTTGGTTTATAAGAAGACTTTAGGTTTGGAGTTTTTTCTTGTTGTTAACAATATGCCCTCACTAATAAATTTTACTCTTTCCCCTTCAGGCAGAGATTAGAGCAGGGAAATGTTAGATTATCTACTTCAAATTTTCAGAAATCTGAAGCTGAAAAATTGAGGCAATCAGAAAAGACAGTCTGATATATATGTTCTAACACAAAATTCCTGAAAAAACTTTTCTAGCCATTTAATCAGATTATTCACCAGTGACAACTCATTTAGGGGCCAACACTAATATTCAAGGAAATGTTAATGCATATTTCCAGTGAGTGACTAACCTATTTTAGGTTAGGAGATGGAAGAGATGGAAGTAAGACAGGATTCAGCATTATGTATAACTGGCTGCTTCATTATGCAAAGTATAGTTGAACTGAAATAATTTACACTGAATTCCTTTTCTCTGGAAGTTAAGCACCTTTTCCTTATTTTTGCAGTATCAATGCAATCACTGCAATGGTATTTTTCTAATATTTGCCCTGAAACATTAAATCTAATTTCAAACTGTGTTTTATATAGCTGAGCTGTGACACATGGTTCATCACAGTGGCTTCTCAGCTTCACCAATCATCTCAGCTAACTTCACAAATCACAGCACAGCACATCTCCCATTATTACCACGTTTCCTGATGTATAATGTAACTCATGCTGTGCTCTTCCCCTCTTTTCCTTGAAAACATTAAAATAACATCTGGGTTATCTGTCATGGAGTAGCTTGTCACAGATACTGTCAGTCAGGTGAATTAGCCATATTTGCTATGATATCTGTGTTATGATCTGATTACAAGAGATGCCTCTGCCTGAATCAAGGGGCAAATGGGACCATATGCAGGCTCTTATGTATTTTAGAAACCTTGTTTTTCTAATCTGAAGCCAGATGAAAAATTGTGGTAACAGACCTTGGTTTTGTTTAGCTAGAAAATCTCTCCAATGGGCTTTCATGTCAATCTAGTTCAGTTTTTCCCTCTCTGGTTTGTTTTTTTTTAAACAAGTGGAAGTCATATTTATGTCAAAAAGTATTTAATCCTTTGCTCATCTCTGCTCTCTGGTCTTAGTCCAGCTATAATCTGTGCTTTATCTTAAGAAGTGATCATTAAACCGGTCAGGATGCTGACTCATGATCTAATGAGAGCATGGTCCTGTTCTAGAGCACTGAAGTGGAACTTAGCATAACTGGTTTTCATCAATCTTTTGTAATAAACTATGTATCTGTATGAAATATTTGTAATGGTAGGAGAAAGTACTAAAACATTTCTGAAGCACGGTAGTTTTTTTATGTATTTGCTACACAAGAAAAAATGTAAAGAAATTATATATTCCTGTCTCTTTAGGTTATTTTAAAATAATATTTATAATCCTCAAATTACACTGGTGATAGACACCGCATGGCTCCATAGAATGTCATTTAAGGTTTTGATATTTCCCATTGACATTTCTTCTTCATAGGAGTGTTCCTGGGCCATCTGTGGAGACCAGGCTTCCACACCTCTGGTGCTTGAAGCATCCTCCATCATACCAGGACCTGTGCAGTGAACTGGTCTCAGATGATCATCTGTTCTCTCTGCCCCATCAGTGGCAAATCTTCCAAACGGAGCCAGAGAGCTGGCAGAGATCCTGGTATCTTCCTTAGAATGGCAGGCAGCCTCATCCCAAACTTAGGTGGGCAAGAGATATGCAGGAGTTTGGGCGAATTCTCCAGGGCTCCCTAGTGTTCAAGTGCTCTTGGAAAAATATTAAGTAATTTCTTTATGATGTTGTGACTTAAGATATACTGAATGTCCTTCTACCCTCTCTCTTCACCTTTTCTCCATGGTAATTAAGGCAGTCCAGTTGAACAATCAGACAGACAAAGTCAGAACATTTGTCAGCACCAGTGGTAGACTCACGAAACTGCAAAATTCTTTGGCAGTTTTTCATTAAACTTTATTTCCAGTAAATAAATCAAGTTATATGGTTACATTTATGGAAAATTTTGCAAGTGAAAAAGTTGGTTGTTGCTCCAGGGTTGCTCTGCTGACTGGGATGTTCCTGCCTAGGACAAAGATATACACACACAGAAAAAAACCCAGGGGTGATAATAAAAACACTGACCCATCCTTAGCTATTGCACTGTGCATCACATTGCTATCATCATCTCAGTGCTTTTCACTGATATTTGACAACATACACTCAGCGACAGCTGTTTTATTATTGTCTTTAATGGCCATAAAGCAGAAAATATTGCATAATGCGGAGGAAACATCCTGACAGTTCTGGCTCTGTGTGAGTATGTCAATTTAATAGCCCTGCTTGGCTTCTGAGGGATTTCTTGACTAACAGGTGCATCATTATACACATCAGCAATTCACTAAGTAGAACAATAATACAGTGCACATTATGATGCTATAACTGACACCAAAAATGAACTCCCTAAAGAAGCACAATAGATTGTCACTTTGCTTGTGAAAGTGTAGTTTGAACCGACACAAGCTTTGGGGGTTAGTAATTGTTTTGTGTGTTACTGCAGAGATCTGTGGACTGGTTTGCCCTGATGAATTGGATAAAAGAAAGAGAAGAAAGATCTGATGCTCCTCATTAAGAAGAACCACCAAATTATGTATGTCTGACACTTGTCCAAGTGGGTCTCTCTTAATTTACTTTATACTATCATATGCTTTATCAGGAAATATCAGGGGGCTTCAATTTCAGATGAAACAAAGATCATTTAACGTGTTCATGCCTTTCCCATTCCATTACTCTTTCTGCCAGGTAACAAGCTAGTCACACTTCCAGTAATCAAATAGATAAGCCTGCAAAGGAATGCTGCCTCCTCCACAAGGAACTCAGTCTCTCTGCCTAAACACAAAAAAAAAAAAAAAAAATCTCCTAAACGCCGTAAAATTAAAACTATATTTTGGCAAGATGTCAACATTTCAGATGAACAGTGTTTGTCTCCATCTCTTCTCAAGAACTAATTGTTTTCATCAAAAGGGAAACAATTTCCATTCTTTTTCTTTGTATATAAATCTAGATGTATCAGAGAGTTGGGAAAGAACTGCCCATTCAAATTCACCCAACTACTAAACTAAAACTAAAGTGCAAACCTGGTCATATAAAATGAATCAGAATGTATAAGGTGATTCCCCAATTCGAAATAATATTAAAGACAGCCTTTGTGGTTTTGAGAAGTTCATCACCTTCCTGTTAGTTTCATTTTATGTTTTTAATTTATTAAACCTTCTTCAGAGGCATCTGTCTTGATAAAAAATCTACACAAAGATTCCAACTCAATTTAATTAACCCAGAAGTTTGGTTTAGATTTGAACTAACCTTCAATCATCACTGACATTTCCATTCTGAGTATTCAAAGGATTGCCCAGATCTTCCATATCCCTTATTCAAAATTCCTTTCAGATGATTGCTCAGCTTAGAATGTCCTTGAGTAGCCTCCCATTGTTCAATAATGTAATAATTGTGTATGTGTTCATTTCACAGATGTGCATGACATCTAACCTGGGCGGTAAGACCACAAATAACACTCATACATTCAGAGTACTCCACATGAACTCTTGTTCTGACCACACTCACACTGATTAAAAAAAAAAATTATTAAATTCTAGTGAAACTTTTTGATAAGAAGTGATAAGGGTATAGTTTATAGCCGAATTTTAAAAAAAAATAAATCTTAGACCATGTTGGATGTACTTAGAAATGGGAATGGTAAAGCTGTTGTAATAATGGAATTCTCAGAGGTTTATTAGAAACCTGACAATTATTTTCTCATAGTTCTTGTTTCTAAGAAGCTCAGCCAAGAACCAGAACTCCTTTGTACTAGACCTCACAGCAACACGCAACTGGAGCAGGCTTGTCCCAAAACTTTTAGAATCTAAATATGAGACAAGAACCAACAGATGAATACAGGCAGGCAACCAGGAATAAAAGGACACAACAAGAAAAGGAGCATCAGTGGCTGCTTCTGTACATATCTAGACTGCTGAATTCGAGGAACATGCTGAAATTCCCAAGATCCTCATATGAACTTTTCTTTACACAAGCTCCAGCTGTCCTGGCAGACAGTCTGTGTACCCATTAGTTACGAGACATTTTCATGACATAAGGAACCAAAAAATCAGTATTATGTTAAAACTATCAACATTATCAAACATTATCAAACCTTTCTGGCAGCTGAAATGAAGAAGCTGCTAACTAGGTCTGCCTACAAATGTAAAGCAGGTGCAGCAATGATGAAGAGGGCAAAAAGCCTTCTTGTCACCCGAGTGTGCATGCAAGCACCAAGAGTGGTGGTGCAACCTTGATGGAAAACTGCCAAATAAAAAGTGTATTTTGACACACAGCGAAGAAAATGCTGATCACTCTTTCAGAAGTTGTCAACCTTTACAAAAGACTTGCAACTTTCTTCAAGGACACAAAGAGCTATCCTTCACAAAGGAAAAAAGGATTTAAATTGTGGGGGATTTAACAGAAAAGGGGAGCTCTTGTTAAGCTACAATAAAGAATATAGCATTAATGATGATAAACTTGAAATATCTGTGCCTGTTTCTCTTTTATTTAATAGCACACTTTGATCTTGCAAAGAAGGAATAGAAAAATTAAGGTATAAAAAGCCCCTGGTTTTAAGGCTTAAGTAAGTAGGCAAGACTAACTCATTTGTTCAATATTCATGCCCCCTAGGAGACCATTACCTTGAAATCATTACCTTTATTTATTCTCTGTTTTCATGAATCTTGTAAACTTTTAATGAAATAATACGTAAAAGTGGGTTCCATTCAGCTACAAATGCTCATTAATTGTTTGCTAATGCAACACATTTTTTTTTTCTATTTGCTCTCCTGGCATTATTATAATGAAGAGCAATTGCTTTATAAAGAAAGTTGTGCAAATACTGTAAATCATGGCTTCTTTACCATTCTGCTAACTTGCCCTCCGGTGGATTTTTTTTTTTGTTAATTAACTTTCCATTGTTTGTCATTCCAATTAAATAGAGTAGAGCAATTACTTAAGGTGTTACATGAAGAGCTGTAAAAGCTAAAAAAACAACACACCCCCCCAAAAAAACCCCCAAAAACCCCCAAGAAAACAAAATCTCAGTAAAGGAAAAGTCTTTAAAATAAACTTTTAAAAACACCAAAAAAACCCGTGCCTTAAATGCCTTGAAAGCTTAGTGAACGTTCCACAAAAGTTAGTAGGAAAAAAAAGGAAAAGCAGCTGATACATCACCAGTGTAGCAGTAAATTAAAAACTCACCTGTTTTGTGTTCAGATCAGTCAGAAGGAAGTGAATCAAGTTCAGTATTGTTCACAGTGAAAGTACCTAGGATTTGCTCACCTGAGCACATGTCTAATTACAGTACTGATAAAGACCAGCAGAAAAAACCTAGCAAGTTGTGGAAATCTCATGACCTCATTCTGTCGGTGAAATCTAGACTGGCCTCTCCACAGTCGCCCACAGAACTCTTCACTTTTCTGCTGTTCCACTTGTGCTCATTCCATCTCATGCAGGCATTAGAATTTTACCTGCAAGTTCTATGGTGTGGCAGCTTGCCTTCAATAAATCCCAAGAACAGGGACATACCTAAATCCAAATGACTTAAGGAGACATAATGTATATTTAAAGAACCACATGCATCTATTTGTGGTCGTGACAGGTAACTTCATTATTCTGGAGCTTAAAGTGCTCTGGAGCTTAAAGCTTTTCTAATTGCTTATCTAAACAAAACAAGATCTCTTGACATAACATTGTGGAAAAATACGGTTCATTAATTCACGATTCAAAGGAGCACAGGTTTACCATTCAAACAAGCAAACACTTGACTGATTTATTTCTAACTTTGCCACTTTTGACCTCCAGAGATGCACATGGCTGAATGAGCTCTATTTTCTTAGCAGCTAACTCATTCACGAGAGACAATATTTTTATAGCACTTGGGCAGTTCATTTGTGAAGAAATCCCGTTACAGATTAGTTAGGGATTACAATGCAAACAAGTAAAACAAATATTCATGGCCATCAGTTTCATTACACAGTTGCCACACTGTGTCAAGACATGCAACAGCAAAGGTATTGAAAAGCCCTCTGGGATCAGTTCAAAGGATTTTTATCTTGCTTGCTTGCTTCAACAAAGCAACTTAGATATTTTGGGGTGGGACAAATCTCTATCTCTTAAAAATTAATTCTGAGTGCAGAGTGCAAGCAAAATGGAAAAATCAGAGCATGGCAGCAAGAAAACACGATCAATTTAATTTTGAAAAACTGTAAGTAAGTCTGACCACAAAAAGTCTGGATGCTTTCACACAAATTTATTTTGAAATTTTGACCATAATAAAAATAGCCATGTTTTATTAAGATTCATGTTATTTTTGTCATTAAAGAAAAATGACACAAATCCAAGCCATACAGTGTTGTTAAAAGGGATTTATTAAATAGGTGTTATTTTTGCAGTCTCCTTTCTATCAGGAATCGTGATAAATTCTTGAAGAATATATGGAGGTCAGTGATGTGATTTTTTGGGAAACCATCGACATTTAAGCTCACAAAGATAATTCTCTGAAAAAAAAACAAAAACATTCAGGGAAACTATCAATAGAGATGTTACACAAGAGGATGAGTCACTTGAAGAAATATCAGTTTTTGAGCAAAGGCATATATCTGTACAAAAGTAAAATGTACATCAAATAATTGAATACAATAAGAATAAAATTCAGGAAAGTGGAAAGAAACAGATTTTGAAACTAATAGAGATGAGTTTCTAATTAATTCCATACCAAGCGACGGGGGGAAAAAAATTCAAGGGAGGGTTCAGCTTTACACAAGGCAGGGAAATCCCTTGGGTGACAACAAATCTTTGTGCATAGGCCTAGCTACCTTAATACAAATATTATCATACGTGATTAAATTTGAATTTAAGAAAAGGAAAAAAAAGCGAGTCTACAAAATTAATTTTTTTTACACATACGTTTGAATTTTCTTTGGTTTTGTACATTTTGTACGTCATCTATGCACTATTATGGATTTGAAATTTAAAAAAATCTGCTCTCTGTAGATCCCAACTCTCTATTTTCCATCACTCTTTTTTTCTCCAGAAATAGCTGAAATATCTTGTTTGTTAGTCCAGATGGAAGGCACATTGAATGTCTATAAAAGCGACCATGTCCCTGGGAACTCCAGGACAACCTCTCCCTCACAGAAGAAAAGAAAAACGAATCACACTGAAACACTTAATAAAAAATAAACCCTAGACAAAAAAAGGTATACTTAATATCTGTACCCTAATCAGAGCAGTGATGTCACAGCTCCCCAGGCTTTGTGAGCATAATCGAAGAAAGGAGCAGCCCATCACCAGCACTTTACCAAATAGCCAGGCTGCCACAGTAGAGCAGCTGTGAACTCTCTCTCTCTCTCCAATCAGAGACTGATTGAAACTTCCACTGAGATCACACAAGTCTAAACTTTCAGCATCTGCTTGATTGCAAAGCTTTGCTTGGTGTCTAAGGTAACAGTGGCAGTATGCTTGCCTCGGGCCTGGCCAAGGCCCACTCCTCTCCGGAGCCCTCAGCCGAGACACCCAGGCTTGAGCGAGAGATCCCTCTGCCCTCAGGGCAGCACAAACTCCTCGGGCTTGGAGCATGGTGGGATTCAACACTACTGTTGATAGTATTTCCAGACTAATAACTGAAGCCATTCACCATGGACTACATTTGTTTTCCACAAGGCAGTAACTCCACTCAGTGAGGGGGTGTTTCTGGCAGCACAGTCAGCTGACGAAGCCCCAGGGCCTGCTTGGTGCCGCAGCCATGCTGAACCCGGGACAGCAGCCATGGAGAGCCACATGGAGCTCTGCTGGAACAGGCTCCAGGGAAGGAGCCTCTGGGAATGGCCTCTGCCAAAGGCTCTTAATGAAGATTTACAAACTCTTCTTTGGAATAACAGGACCAAATTACAGGACCATTTCCATTGAGGTAAAGTCATTTCTGACTCAGCACTGTTGATTTCTGACAGACATGAATTTAGGCACCTAAAGCTATTTTTTTACTAATGTTTTTAAGTGCCTTGCCATAAGCTTTTATTATAATTTTGGTAGTATTTGCTTTCTATAGACAGCACTACAGAAAAAAAATTCTTTATAGAAGTTTATTAAACTTCAGGTGACAGGTGTATTTATTATAGCACCTATATTTGAACTGTTAATGTAGCTCACCACGCACACTATCTGAGAGAAGAGTGTTGCTATTCTTCATATTATATTTACAGTGATATCAGCAGTGCATCAGTTTTACTGCTTGTGAAAGTGACTAATCTGACAGCTCCTGGAGCCTTGACACAGCAAGGGTAAGAAAGAGATGTGGTGATAACGCAGCCTTCCAAAAATATGCCATTAATACTTTCCAGGTGGACCCACAGGACCAGACTTTCAAAGAAAAAAAAATTTCTACCGCTTTGGATATTCAAAGCCTGATTTTTCCAAGGAGATCACCACCGAACATACCACATACATTTGATTTGGCAAGGGCTTTTCACCCCTCTTTGATTCTGAGGATTTTTACATTTATAAAGCCAAATGCTGATACTTCTAACTCCTGAGTTCCAAAATATGTTTAGTTAAAGAGCAAAGTTTTACAGGTTATTAATGTCTCTGAAGTAAAGAGAAAAAATGGGCCGCTTTAATTAAATTAAGTGTAGCAAGCCCAAGCAAACCACAATATCTTTAATGACAATAAATGTGTGCATTTACAATGGTTTAGTAACCTGCAAAAAATACTATCCTATTTTAATAATAACAAGAATAAGGATATACAACACCCTTCATTTCTTAAAAATTTTACTTTGGTGGAAGATTTACTTGGTAAAGACTCAGAGGACCTAAGGTCCTGTTGTTCATTGGGAATACTACTTTATTGTAAGTGCTATTTCTTTTACACTGATGCAGTTGAAATGTTACATTCACTGTAAGAATCACTTTTTGAAATGTATTATTAAATATGAAAGGGAGAGCCAAGGTGTAATTTTCCCTTCCATAATATGTCTGAAGATCCCAGAAATAATACCTGCAAGAGAGCTTACACAGGAAGAAGAATTAGTTATTGTTCAGTCAGGCACAGATGATAAGGCTGAAAACATCTATAAAGAGCAGCATCAGATAAAGGTGAGTGTACATTCAGAACTGACAGCATGAAGGAACAGCTGAGGCCCAATTAAAGTAAAAGAGGAGTAGAAAAAGGGACATGAAGTTTGGAAAACTTGAAAGAGAAAGGATGGAAGACAGGCTGGAACTAAGACTGAAATGTCAGCAGAATTAACAAAAACCTTATATTTAGGTTATTAACACACAAGAAGTATTTTTCAACAATTCAGCTACCATGCTAAGTCCTTCATAAATAAACATCCTTGTGCTGTGGATACTAGTCACTTGCTGTTAACAAGAGGTAAACCCCAATTTACTCTGTTCCAAAGAGAAGTGAATCTTTCCAACATGGAACTGTAAGAGCAAAGATCTTACACAACAAATGTAAGTCAAAACTGCAGTAGAAATTTTTTTGGGTTGTGATACTATGTAAACAGAGAAAATGGACCATTCAATCAATAACTGCTAGCACTAAAAACTGCACATTGAATTAATCCCATACCTCAAGCTTCCTCTAATACCTCAAGAAGAACAAAAAGGGACTTTTACTTCTCTTAATGCCTATCTTATCTCTGGATTGCTGCTGATCTGCATAGCTTTTCATTTTCTGCCAGTGCGTTAATGAATGCCAGAGGACATAATGCTTACTGGTATGCCCAGTGACTTTAAATTCTTGGAAATAAAGTTGAGATTTTTTTACTCAGGTATGACTTTAAAATAACATCACACAGCATCTGGCAGAAATATTTCACTCATGTGACTTTATTAAATACTGTAAAATAACATATAGCCTGCTCCCTTGGGTCCTCTGAGGTTTTCTATAAAGAAATATCTTCCAGGGAACCAAAATACTTTCTGTGAGGACTCCCTGGTTTCTTCCTGACACTTACAATACCTGTGGCTTGGGGCAGGGTGATAGTAAAAGTCTAAAGTTTATGGGAAGGTCTTGGGCCTTTTGAAACAGTTTCATAAATCCATTCTAGCTGGACACTTTTTGTGCTTCCTGCTGTAGTAAAGGGCTTAAGTCAATGGCGCAGAGCCTTCAGGCCTTCAGCAAACTTCAACAAACTTTCATTAAAAGAGGGGTTGTAATTCAAGAAGAACAAGTATTTTATTCAACAGAAATATTTTATTAGGAATTAAAAGAAATTAAGTATCTCAACCACCATGTCTGGAAGTTATAGAAGATTAACAGACCATTCCTTAACTAAACTAGTTTTCTTACAATAGTTTTTTCTTAACTGAAGCCATTCCTTTCATATTAATTCTGTACCAAAATATGAAATAAAAGCATGTGAGAGCAAAGTAGAAGTACCAAAAAGAGTGAAAGAAGTGCTGAAAATAGTAAATGCACAAAGAGTGGAAAACAATTTTCAATATTTGAAATTTATGCATAAACACTGGATTGCAGAAGAGACCAGTCTTTCATTTTATTCTATTAATTTTAATTTGTTACTTGCAAGTTATGCTTTCTTGCTTCTATTTTTCACAGTGTGAAATGTATCCATAAAGTCTTTAAAAGACTCCCATAAAACAGGCACCGAATCTTCAGCTTTATGTCTTCAAGAAAACTGAAACATATCTAAGTTCTTAAAATAGCAGCGAAAGGTAAAGAATTTTAACAACTTCTTTTATTTTTCTTGCAAGATAAGAATCTACAAAACTTTGCAAAACTATTGATACGGTCCGTCATGAACTGGTCACTGCCTATCTTGAGTAACAGCTAGACACTCAACAGACCAGTAACAGTATATTTATTGCAATATATTTTAACTAACAGGAAAAGAAAGTTAATAACAAAAGTGAAAACAAAGGGTATATTAAGCAATGTATTAGCATCCACAAACTTATTGATATTTAAAAAAGAATCATAGGATAACTCAGCTTGGAAGAAACTGCTGAAGTCTCAAATCCAACTTCATGCTTATAACAGAGTCAACTCTGAGATTAGACCATGTTACTTAAGGCTTCATTCAGTTTGGCCTTGAAAACCTCCAAGGATGGAGAGAATACAATGTCTCTGGACAACTTCTTTCAATGTGTCACTTTCTTTATACTAAAAAAAAAATTTATTTATATCCAGACAGAATCTCCCTTGTTTCAACATATGCACTGAAATCTCATCCTCCCATGGTGTGCTGTCTCTTATCACCTACCAAGCTGTGCAGCTCACTGTCTACCCAGACTCCCAGCTCCCCTTCAGCTGCTCCTCAGCCAGTCAGTCCCTAGCCTGCATTGGTGCAAACGATTATTTCTTCCCAGATGCAGGACTTTATCTTTGACCTTGATGAATTTCACAAGGTCCTGACAGCCCATTCTTCCAGCCTGTCTGGCTCTATATGAATGGCAGGCCTGGCCTCTAGAATACAAAATACAGAATACAGTCACTGGTAGCAGTTACAGGAGTACACTCAGGATTTATCATGCAAGTGCTATCCAAAATCTGTGAAAGTACTTCAATTAGGGGGGAAAAAAACAAAAAAAAACAACAAAGAAAGAAAAAGAATGGCACATATTGCCAGTGATCCATTTATTTTGTGGAATGCTCCTTCAAGGCTCACAGAAGGACAAAACATTGGTCCATTTGTCTCTGACTTCATTAGAAGAGGATTTGCAAAACTTTGCCCCCTGTTTCTTTGGGGGGGGTTTTTTGTTTGTTTTTTAAGAGTCTCTTAATGTTCTAGAAGCACACACAGTGTGTTCAGTAAGTCCTTGGGGAATTGTAGCAATCCCTTACTGAAATCAATGTCAAAGACAATCCTTCATATACTGTAAGAGAAACAGCATACTATCCTCCAAAACAGATATGTCTTACATGACATGAAGTTTTCTTTTCCAAAAGCCATTTCTCTGACAAAAAAAAAAAAAATCACGAGTCAAGGAGACAGACATAAGAGCAAAATTATTCATCCCCTTCAATATTTTCTGCATTGAAACAGTGAAATGACTTTTTGTAAGCTTACCAGAACTTTCAAAAATTCCTGTGATATTTATGTTCTACACAATCTGCTAGTCATGGACTGCCCCATAACAACAACCTAGCATAGCCAGTTTGATGTTGACAGTAATGTAACAATATAAAGAAATATTTCTTTTTTTTTTTCCTTCTTTTTTTTTTAACATATGGAAAGATTTTGTTTTTAAACTAGGCGGGGCTTTTCTTTCCCCCCTTAAAAGAAGTGAGATAAAACAGGGGTTTTTTTCCAAAAAGTATGAAAAATCCACAGATGGTGTTCATTTCACTCTCTTTGCTGACATCTCAGATGGGTGAGACTCATGATAAACCACAAACCCCTCAAAACTCATCATTAATAGAGAAGAGAAATCTAAATGTGGGGCAGGTGTGATAGGGGGAGTGCATCTGCCCTGGTTGTGTGACAAATGGAGAAGATGGCTTTGGGTAATATTAGTGTATAAAAAACTGTAGCCCAAATGAAGGATAAAATTGCATCCCAAGACTCTTTGAAAGATATGCATTTAGTTCAGTTCTTCATTGATGCATAATTGCAGAACACAAAATCACATAATTTTTACAATTACAGTAGTGCTTGCATCAGCCTGTGGCTGCCAAAAGATGATCAATAGTCAAAACACAGGGGTGGGTGCACCCATGTCAATAGATACTAAATCTTTCCAGAGCAGAACAGGGTCAGAAGCTCAAGTAATTAGTCATTCTGCCTACCACAAGCTCTATTAAGCCCATATTTAATGCCTGGAAGCAGTGAAACATAAACAGGGGTTATACAAGAATCGTGGATCACAGCACAATTCTCTTGGGAAAAAGGAAAGTCAATCTCACTTACATTGCTCTGATAACTGATTACTATATTTCTTAACCTACTTAACTGTAGGTTTAGATAAATATATTATTCCTTTCTTTCCCTTAAAGGATCTTAAATTATTAGAAAGTTGCAGAAAAAGCAATCTCCAATAACACATCTTCCTTCTTAAACACATTTCTTTTTGTTCCAAATGTAAAATTATACTTGCTAGGTTTACACAGTTTTTTGCATGTTCTAGAGACTAATCTTTTCAAATTAGAAATAGAATCAGGCAATGATTTTTTATTAATACTACAGACCCCAGCAGAATGTCAAGGATTTGTAATACAGTTTCTCTTAAAAGGTGCAAGTAGTCACAGTATGGTTCAATGGGATTCTATGACTTTCATTATCCTAACTTATTGCTCATTCTTATGTTAAATTACCTTGGATTTCACAAACCTACTGATTTTTGAGAAATTCTATTTTCCCTTTCCACTTCAGAGCTGTTTAATTAAATCTTTAAAAGTTATCCTCGAAGAGCAAAACAACTTGGATGACATTTGTCCTTTGATTCCAGGAAAGGTAGATGTTTCCTTACCTCTCCAGGGAGTAAGAAAGGTGCAGATTCAGTGGCACTGGCTGCCCTGATGTATAGTTGTGCAAGGGATACACCCACATTCTTAACTCCAGTTTCTACAAGAAAAAAGTTCCTATATGTTGGATATGGAAAAACATTACAGAGATCTGGCCATCAGGTCAGATGCTAGATAATGCGCTATAAACTATAAAATGGAAGAGGATTTCTGATCTTTGTTAAAAGAACTCACAAAATATGGGAGATACAAGAGAATAAAGTAGAAAAGGTCTGGCAAAATCGTTGCCGCTTAGTTTCCCTGTGACGTATGTTGCATCTAACAGATCCATATTCATTTTCCTTATAGCATCTTACCAAAATAGAGTTGTTTAAAGCAGTGCACACACCATTTCATCTTCACAGTTCCCAATTACACACAAAAAATACAGGGAGCAGGGAGGGGGAAAACACAATCTCCTTCTCTGTGTGGTGAACAGATTTAAGATATTTCTATACATCCACAAGTTTTGGGGAACTTCAAAATTTCTATCACTGCTTAAATAGGGCTCCAGTCTGCACCTGCTGAGGAGCAACTCCATAGCAGGCTACTCAAGTCAGAAGGAAAGTCCTTTCTTTCCAGTCATTAAAGCCACTGCTATTGCAAATGATACTACACTGTATGTTCATGTTTCCTAGCCAATTCTTGGACAACAGGATCATTCAGGTTGGAACAGACCTTCACAATCATCAGTCCAACCTTTGACCAATCACCACCCTGTCAAGTAAACCATAAAACTAAGCACGAAATTCAGTTGTTTCTTGAGTTACCACATATTCAAAGAAGTGCCCGCATGCAGACGGTAGGGCAAAGATGGGTAACTGCTGGGTACTGATGGGTAACTTTCACAAGTCAGCAGCTGAAATTGTTCCATTATTATGAGTAATCATAACTCTTACATTAAATTTTAATAGGGTATGGATTGTTGTCTTCCTATTTTTTTAAAAATATTAAACTGACAAAAAGTTAAGTAAGAAAATTAGCTCTAGAGAGATATAATTTGCTGAGAAGTCATCTTGGCTTTTTTCCCCACAGAGCAAAAATAGATATAATTTAGTAATTTAACTTTTTCATGAGAGTGTTACACTTTCAAGACATGAATTTTTTTATTTTATTGTGCTGGGAGAAGAGGCAAGAGAATGTGAAGAGAATCATTATCATTGGCTTTCCATTTCTTCAAAAAATTTCAGAATAAGACTGAGCGATATTGTAAAACCAATTTATTTCTCTTGCTTTTTCATCCCATGGATTAAAAGAGGCAGAACATAAGAAAAGAGATATGTTATCCTATTCTATTGAGAAAATAAAGAAAATGCAACAAGAATGGTTAGGCAAGACTGAATAATAAACCAATCCAGCAAAACCATTCAAATCAGAAATTCTATTTTCATTTTATGTCCTGACTTCTGACAATAAAGATTTGATAGTCTCATTATACAAGGGCATGTTTAAAAAAATTTACTTCTTTTTCTCACAGTTAGTTCAGCCTTTGCTCTCAGTATTTGATCATGAGAAACATAATGCCAGTCTTTTGACAGCATAATCATTCCTCTGTTACTGGATCGTGATGTCAGAAATACAACTTTAGTATTCTAACATTGAAATTGTCTATTTGAATTATCTGGACTACATAAAGAGAAGTCATAGAGATAGCCTTTAGGAATTGTCCTTAGTATTTTATATATATAAAAAAAATTTCTTAGAGGGTGGAATGAGATTCAAGAACTAACATGAAAAAAATGTAGACCAACCTCTAGGAAAAGCTGTAGACCATGAAGACATCCAATTCCTAAAATCAGAGTGTGAAGAAAACCCATGTGAATTCCTGTACAAAACTAAAGCTTCTAATGCCAGCCTGAATAGTACAATATGTCTAAAGGTAGCATTGGTTTATTACAAAAAGTCTTTCTTAACATTCAGCAGCTAAGCCATCTGTAGACCTTGGTCTTTAAGGGTGGTTTACTATTAAATAAAGCAGGTTCCTGCAGAAAGCCAGGCTCTATGGGGTGTTTTGCCAAACCAAGTGACACAGTAAATCCTGGTGTCAGGCGCTAGTGAGCAGTAGGCACCCAGAGTAACCCTTTAGCCAGAATCATTGCATCACATGAAACGAGCTTCACAGAAAATTTTGCATGAAAAGTTCACGTGATAACTTTGACTCAAAAAATTCAGACCATGCTTTGGCGACAATTGTTTAATACTTCCATATAAAGGCATGTATTTCCTTACAGGCAGATTTAAGAACAAGAGCTCCGAGGAGTGGCAAGACTAAGTTACAGAATTAAAACATAGTTTGGATTGGAAGAATCATCTGGTTCCAATCCTCTGCCCATGGGCAGAGACACTAGAGCAGGGTGCTCAAAGCTTCCTCCAACCTAACCTTGAACACTTCCAGAGATGGGGCATACACAAGTTCTCTAATCAACCTCTTCCAGTGTCTCACCACCCTCACAGTAAAGAATTTCTTCCTTATATATATATATTATTAGCACGACTTACTGATTTATTACACAGACTTATTTTTACTGACATACTACTTAAAATAATTTGTGGTAAGTGTTCTATTGGCCCTTTCTACAAAGTGTGCTGTAATATAGAGCATATCTGATATCAGGCAAAAGATTTGTGTCAACTTTTATGAGTACTTGTATAAGCCATATCTCTGTATAAGTCTATTAACATGAAGACATCACAACCTGTGAATGACTTCCAGGGGAAGGAAAGAGATCTGTCTTACAAGGTGGACAGCAATTTGCTGAAAGCATACTCAAAACTGAGAGAGTGAGTCATAAGGATTTGTCAAAGGCCAAGGTAAAAGGATTAACAAAAATTACCTTTCTGGAATTCAGAAATAAGGCTTAAGTCTGAATGAAACCCACTTATGTTTATGGTATGATTTGTGCCAATATACCTCTCACAATAAAAACACTTGTGTAAATTTATGCTGACAACCAAAAACATGCTTATCAGAGATCAACAGAACAGAAAGAGGTCTTCTGAAACAGAGAGTGAATTTCCTTTCTGGTACATGTCTAACATTATTACCTGCTTCTAAGTTTCATAAACAAACCCCTAGCATCCTTTGTGGCAAGGAACATTCCAGGGTAACCAATACAGAAACATGCAATTCTTACATCTGTGGACACATTTAAGAGCAGGGTGCTAGGCATTCTACTTCTATAAGGTTTCAAAAAATCATAGGATACACCTCCCACAGGGGCACAGACCTGCACTTTTACAGCTATATAAAAGAAGCACCTTCTTTTCACCGTTGTCAACCAGACAAGCCCTCCTGCAGCAACCCATTGTTGCACACAATTGAAGTGTGCTCAAAATGTCTAAAGTCATAAGGCTGTTATACTGAGTCTAACCTTTGGTGCCTCTCTCCAGACATCCTGTAGGGAGCAAGACCCAAAGCCAAGATTTTGATCCCATTAGGCGTCCATTAGTCAAAGTTAAATCCTTTGGTTTTTATATCACATTTTATTTTCTACTCTTTTTCAGAAATCTCACACGGTCTTTACATAAGCCCAAAGAATTGAAATATTTCTCTTTGCCTTAGAAGATCAATTTCTTCACTTCTAAAGGTCTCCATGTTTTGCTTCTGACAATATAATATACTAGTAATAATAACAATAGTCTTGAGAATGCAGTCTCCACCACTTAACGAACACCTGTGTTGGAGAAAGCAACATCTAAATTCATGTTACATGAAGTCATAAATTGAAGTCTCAGAAGAGTTTCCTATGGGTTTCAGGCATAAGTTTCACCAAGAGGTGCATATAAAACACTGAGCTATCCCAATACAAGACTGGAAAACTTTACAGCTCTCCAAATCCATTCCAAAAAAATATACTGTGTTCTCCTGATTAACGAGAGTACTGAGGTATAAGTCTGAAGCCTCAACACAATCCTCAGCACTCACTCAAGGAAGAGTGAAATAAGAACTAGTAAGTCTAAATTAGTAGTTTAAGTATAGGAATTATTTTTCTAATGAAAGAAGCTAGAGCACATTTTACATTATCACTGTTTGAGAATTGGGTCTTCCAGGATGTGGAAATACACATTCACTGTGACAGAGTACCCAGAAACTTACATGAAGGACTTCCATTCAGTAGGTGCTCTACTATACAACCAGGAGGCATCTATCTCTGTCACGATGGAGTTGAAATTTAAATGTATAAGTGTAAATTATGACAAACAAAAAGGTACTGCTGACAGTTTATGGAAAGTAATTTTCAAAAGCTCCCAAGGGATTAAAAAACTCCAGATGCTGAGGAAAGAGCGCATGCTTGAGTGACTTTCTCTGCATCACATAGAGCACTCAACTGCTGTGAGAGGTAAAACGAGACCTCCAAAAACCCCTTTGCTGGTGCTTAAACACCAAGAAAAGCCCTCCTCTCCATTAACATTACAGGTTGTCATTTCTTACACTTGAGTTATCCCACATTTTGAGGAAAGTATGCCTCAAAATACTTTTTTGCTAGATTAATTGTCATCACATTGTGTCCTACAAATACTGTAGATATAAGGCTATGAAAACAGAGGAAAAAGGTAATAACATGTAGCAAATACACAAAGATGAACATTCCCTTCCCCCTCCCTCCCACAGAGGCATTCTTTCATTTCCCTGACATGAAACTGACCTGATGCACTTATCCACAGGTTCATCAGTTTCTATGCAATTTTAAGACACACTTCATTATTCATTTGAGTCACTTGGCTGCCCTCTTGAAAACTGTCTGTAGTATTTGAGTATTAATTCCATTTCCAAGAGTTCTACCCATGTTTTCTTCTCCCTTGTGTCTGCTTGGGCAGATCATTAATTAATGAATCACTACAGATAACAGGTTTATATTTAAGTACTCAGTGGTTCAGACTCCTGAATCTATTCATGAGGAAAGCCTATATTTTGCCTTTTTGCCTAGTGACTTTCAGTAGGAAAGCCACTGAGTAGGCGCAAAATAGATCAGGGTTGATTTTATTGCGTTTAATTTATTTCCATTCAGACTAAAGAGGGGTGAGACATCTGTTGAAACAACAGGCATATGGAACAAAGGTGTAGTTACAAGCCTCAATAGACTTTTTACAGTTACAATCATAATTTGACAAGTGGTAAATAAAGCTTTAAGCAAGGCAGGAGATACTTTATCTGAAGGAACACTCTAAGTTTCTACCAGTGGAATAACATCAAATTTAACTCTCCTACTGCTCAAACGATGAACAGAATCAAACCCTAGATCTCAGAAGCAGGCCAGTCAACGAAAAGCCTTATTTGTGTCTTATCACATTTCATTTTACAAAGTCCCTGAATAGCAGCTTCTCTCAAAATATCAGTTATTCAGAACTTCAAAGGAAGTGAAATACTGAAAGTTTCAGATTATTGATATTATTTCTTTGTCCATGACAGAAGCAGCAAAGCTGAAAAAGAAGCTGGAATATTCAATGCCAATTAAAAAAAAAAAAACAACACAAAAAACCCACAAAAAACCCCAAAACATAAGAACTAGGGCATGTTTGGAACTCCATTTGAACAATTCCAAGGCAATAAAGTCTTACATCACTTAGAGGTTACAGAAGAAACTGATTAGATATTCAAATTGCAGACTGGATACTGAAAAATAGAACAATTAATACTTCATTTTCTCTTTACTAAATGCAGTCATGGCCTGCCAGTCTTAATTTCAAGCCCAAATGATTTTAGAACCATAACAAGAAGGCCTGTAATATGTTTGATTTGTTTATACTTTAACACTTAAATGGGTTTTTTATTATTATTTTCAACAGATTACTTAAAATTATTTTGCTGATATATTGACAAGGGTGAAGAAATATTTAGAATAACAAGATGTCCAAGCAAAGAAAAGTGAATTCCATTTCCTCATACTTTATGCAGACAAATTTCCATAGGTAAAACTTTCAGGATTTTTGTCTGTGAAAGTGGAACTAATGGATTAGTTAGACATGATATTAAAAGTAGTCAACACATAGTGAGCAGTAACTCAGAAATTGTGGAAAATCTCTTTGGTATTTCACTGTTTAAAACAGATTTCACCCAGATGCTGGGTGCAGCTAGAGTTGCATAGTGATGTACAGGTCCTAAAGTAGTTCTAAATCCTTTGGGCTCTCTGATCAGAAGGCAGAGAGCAGTAACGTACTTTCCTGTATTCAGAGGCTCCAATTCAGCTCATGGTATCAAGAAACAAGGATGTCCTGGCTGTGAATGCAGCCTCTGCTCTGACAGACAGGATGGGCAAAGGGGGACAGAGAGTACAAGGCCACCCTTCAAAGATTACCAAGGCACAGTAAACAAGAGCAATCAGGACACTTGCAGCAAAAATATAGCTTTGATCCTAAGCAGCATACAAAAATGGGTGTGCCAAGGCACAGTGCCATCCAAAATTTTCAGAGGACAGGAAAGCATTGTAAAATCTATACAGAAATGTGGTTTTCCTGTCTCCTTCCTTTACCATTTTGACTCATTACAGCCACAAGCTTCACAAGATGCACCAGTACACAGACTGTTGGGGTTTTTTAATAATCCAAATACTGCTTTATCATTCATATAGAGTATACTCTAATTAAAAATTAAATTATACAAAGAGAACTGTGCTAAGCTTTCTGTCTTTTCTTGAGCATGACAATATGCTTGCTCTCTATGGAAAATTTATAAGAAATTTTCCACCTTTCTTTTGCATTGCAAAACACTGTTTTCATAAATTTCTCTGTACAATAGCCTTTTTCAAGCAACTGAAATAAAACAGACACACAAAGATAGCACCACTGCTTGAGACACTTTTTTATTTTCCCTCAAACACAAATATAGGTACATGTGGGATTTGCTACAGTAATACAAGGAACACTTAATTTTACCACTGCTTTCATTGTATTTTCCTGGGCACAAGGATATAAGAAGGAAATGGATGTAGGTCCAGAATATAAAAGAAGAATAATTTTATAAATCAAATTTTCATTTCACCTTTACTTTCAGTAGCATGAGAAATTTTGCTTAACCAGGCCACCTAAAAGCCAAGGATTGATTTCAGTATTTTGTCTTGGATGAAAGACATTACCTATGCACCATATAATTCAAATCACAAAATTGTTAGGGATGGAAGGGACCTCTGGAGATCATCTAGTCCAACTCGCCTGCCAAGGCAGGGTCACCTAGAGCAGGTGACACAGGAACTTGTCCAGGTGGGTTTTGAATGTCTGCAGAGAGGGAGACTGCACAACCTCCCTGGGCAGCCTGTTCCAGTGCTCTGTCACACTCAATGTATAGAAGTTCTTCCTCATGTTCAGGTGGAACTTCCTGTGTTTTAGTTGATGGCCCTTGCTCCTTGTCCTGTCACTGGGCACCACTGAAAAGAGCCTGGCACCATCCACTTGACACCCACATTTGAGATATTTATGTGCACTAATAAGTTCCCCTCTCAGTCTTCTCCTCTCCAGACTAAACAGGCCCAGCTGCCACAGTCTCTCCTCATGAGAGAGAGATGCTCCAGAACCCCTCATTGTCTTTGTGACCCCTGCCAGACTCTCTCCAGTAGCTCCTCGTCTCTCTTGTACTGAGGAGCTCAGAACTGGACAGTGGCACTCCAGATGTGCCTCACCAGGGCTGAGTGGAGGGCCAGGATCACCGCCCTTGACCTGCTGTTCCCAGTCATCCCCAGGTGCCGAACCCTGCACTTACCCTCGCTGGACCTCATTAGGTTTCTTTTCTCCCCACGTCTCCAGCCTACCAAGGTCCCACTGAATGGCAGCACAGCCTTCAGGTGCATCAGCCATGCCCCCTTTTTGTATCAGCAGCAAACTTGCTGAGGATGCATCTTATCTCTTGCTCCAGGTTTTTGATAAACCAATTGAGTAAGACTGGATGCAATTGAATAAGAATATTGACCCCTGGGGAATGCCATTGACAACAGGCCACCGAATGAGTTCTACTCCTCTCATCATGACCCTCTGAGCTCTGCCATTCAGTTCTTGATCCACCTCAATGTCCTTTCATCTCGACCACATTTCCTGAGCTGACCTATGAGGATGTTGTGGGAGACAGTGTCAAAAGTTAATGTAGGCAATATTTACAGCTCTCATCAACCTATTCTGCCATGTCATCACTGAAGGTTATGAGAAGCCAATTTATATAATAGCCAAATTCTGTTGCACACTTCACAGACACATATTCCCTGATCCACAGTTTGCAATCTAACGACAATATGAATAGATAAATGCCTCAAAAGTATATGAAGGGAGAAAAATTGTAACTACAGATAAAAGAGATTGCTATATTAATGACTTAAAGATGCTAATTTCTGCCCCTCTGCCAAATAGCTATACACAGCATAATATTCAATATGCTGCTACTTTCTGTTATTTTTTCTTTTTCTTTTTTTAAAAAAGATGTCAGTGTAAATTTGCTTGCTGATAGTGAGAAAGATTTGTGCTTTCATGCCAGCAACCTTCTACAAAATTTTCTGTTAAGTGTGAGCTGTCAACAAATTTTAATAAGGATTCTTGTAATCAATGATAGCTTGACTAATGTGACTGTAAGGAGCTCTATTTATTGAAAAAAAAAAAAAAAGAAGAGCTGAGTCAATGTGACATTTCATTTTCTACTCAGTGTTACCACTCTTTTAAAAAAATCCCTATCCAGATAGTTCTTGATTATCACTTTTTCAGAAATCATAGTGATTAGCTAGAAACCTAAAAAAAACTATTACAACTGCAGGAAGGGCTCTGTGTCCTAGACGTCCTAGACACTGTTTTTAATGAGCAATCATGACACAAAAGTTCTCCTAGAAATATGATAAATATGTAACTAACAGTAGCAGTAACTTACATGTAACTAACTAACCTTTTTATTTCCTTTCATTAATTTTTTTTTCCACAAAAGATTAAAGTGTTCTGACACTCTTAAGTATGCCTTCCATTAAAGAGACCAGACATATTAAGGACCATTTGCCAGGGCATAAAGCTCCAAAACCCACTTTAGGTGCTAAAAGCCATCATTTATGAAATCCCACTTTTGAGAATGTATTGTTTCTTTCCCTTTTAAATTCCCAGGATTATCAGTGCTTCACTGGCCGAGTAGTATCTAAGATTTAGTAATTCCTCAGGCCTATGGGATGCACAGCCTAAACATTTCTAAACTTCTGACACAATTTGACTGTAGACTACTGTAAAAATCGTATATAATCCCACACAAAGCACCTGAGAAAGAGATGCCTCCTTTCACATCCAGAAATCTAATAATCTGAGCATTCACCTGGCACGTAAGAGGCCAACATACTAATTCCTTTTCTTCTTGATCTGTCACAGAAGTCTGAACTTTGGTCTGTGTCAGTGCACCGAAGAAAAGCTCTCTCATGGTCTGCCTCTGAAGTTGTTCTGTTTTGTAGGAAACACGTGGCTACTCAGGGAGCAATAGAGGAAGCAAAAGGAGAATTCTGTAGAGTGGTTGTTAGGATGTTCACCAGAGAGACTCAAGCCCTAATCCCTGTTCTGAGGAATATTTCAGGATCTTCTCTCTCTTATTGAGTCTTGTCTACTTTGTATAAAATCCTTAAACATTATTTGAATTGGGATGAGTATCCAAGTATCTCAACTACCCTTATCACCAACTGCAGCAGTATTATCTCTTCAGGCCAGTAAGTAGCTGACTGCTTACCCAAAGCAGAATATTCCCAACAAGAAGGCTGAATGAGCCTGATCCTAAAGCCCTCATGGCCCCAAAGCTACAATGGTTTAAGAAAATAGATGCTTAAACCCTCTGTTATAATCTAGCTAAAAATGCTAAAAATTATGGTATCTTACAACATAAGTGGCTGTTTAAGATAGAGATAAGGAAGATATTTTCTCTTTTTCTTTTTTTTTTTTTTTCAGGAAAGGGATGGCTTGATCTAAGTGGTATTGACATCAGGAAAAAAGAAAAGACTTGTTAATAGGAGGCAATGGCACTTTTCAAGAGACAGCAATGCACCCCTGTGGTTGAGAAGGCTAACAGTATCCTGGGCTGCATTAGGAGGAGTATTGCCAGCAGGCTGAGGAGGGGCATCCTTGCCATTTACTGGTGAGACCTTGCCTGTATCCGATTGTGGGGTCCCCAGTACAAGAGACAGACGGAACTATGGGGATTTGGACTTGATGATCCCACCTAACTTGAGATTTTATTTGATCCTATGATGCCAGAGAGAAGCCAGCAAAGGGTGACAAAGATGAGAAGGGGACTGGAGCATATCTCCTGCAAGGAAAGACTGAGAGAGCTGGGACAGTTCAGTCTGGGGAAAAAAAGGATCGGGGGGTGGATCTCAGCAATGTGTACAAACATCCAAATGGAGAGTGCAGAGAGGATGGATCCAGACTCTTTTCAGTGGTGTCCTGGAGACCAGAGAACCAAAGGCAATGAGCATAACCTGAAAAACAGGAGGTCCCATCTGAACATCAGGTAACACATTTTACTGTGAGGGTGACTAAGCATTGGCACAGGTTGCCAAGGGAGATTGTGAAGTCTTCCTCCTTGGAGATACTCAAAAAACATCTGGATGTAGTCCTGGGCATTTAGCTCTAGGCGGCCCTGCTTGAGCAGAAGGATTGGACCAGGTGACCCCCAGAGGTCCTTTCCAGTCTCAATCATTCATATGATTAGATATTATGCATTCATCATATATAACAATGTTCCAGGGTGCACTGGATTTCCTATCACTACAATGGCCTAAATCCCACAGCAAATGCCATTTCAGGGATTTCTAGTACATTCAAGTGCCTTGGGCAGCATCTCATTCGAAGATGTGGGGATGTCTGAATTTTTCATGTGAATTTTTAAGTACAGTTTTCTACCTGAACAAGAAATCTTCCAGGGGTTCAAAGCCCTTTTGTGCTTTTTACATTTTATTTATGAGTTTCCACTGTACTTACAGATCTGGGAACCAAATTTACAAGTGACACAGAAACATGTGTTCTGTTAGCCCTGCCACTTTGCTAGCTGTCACTAGGGAGTGCAAGGTCTTGTGAAGATCTAGCTCAGAGTCAATGACCACCTGTGTCAACATGACCAAGAGTATCTGAAAGAAAAATACCCTTTAAAATGCATGAAAAAGACATTAATTCCTATCCTCTTGGAAGCTCATCTCTCCCAAATTCAGAAAGAGCAACAAATTGCTAGGTCTGTCATTAACATTAAAAGAATTAGTAAGTTCCCATAAATGTAGTTTTATCTGCTGGGCAACTTGAAATGCAGACATGTCTGCCTGAACTGACTCTAATTAAAACATCTAAGAGAGCACTTCTATTTCCCTCAGCAAATCAAATATTCACCAAGCTGGTCTCACACTGTGAGCTACAGAAGATGGTTCAAGTCCTTCGCTTTGCAGGTCTCTGCAGAGAGACCAACTTCAAGCATACTCTTGGTTCTTAAAGAGCAATAAATAATTAACATGATGGGTGAAGTATATCCACCTGGAAGAATAATTTTTAAAAGTGAAATGTTTGGGAGAAGGAAAATATACTAGGATTGCTGAAGGATGCTTGTCAGAAGAGATTCAAAGCCAAATCCAAGCTGACTCTGAAGATTCAAATAGTAAGTGTTTACCTACAAGAAGTAACGTACTCATTCCATCTGGTAGCGAGGTGATAGCCAGGATAAAAGTGAGTGCACTCTGCTTAAAAGTACTCAAAATCATTATTCCACCATCAGCTCCTTTCTGTGTGTATGTACTTCTGAAGAGATCACAGGCAGATTCTCTTAAGTCCTCCTTTGGCTAGTAGTGGCCAAGTGGCAAAAGGAATTGTAAGGTTATATTTAACTTGTCTCCTGCCTAGGAGAGGCCTCAGATCCAGTAAGCAACCCTGATGCATTTGTATTGCCTTGTGGGAAAATCTTGAGTCTGAGCTAGGGCACATCCTTCTTCAGTTTCCCAGACTGGAGAGCTGGTCAGCTCTGAGAGCAGAGCCAAAGTCCAAGGCTGGTGGGTAAGAGTGGTAAGTGTGGTAAGTGTGGTGGGTCACTGAGTAGAGTGAAAGCATTCTAGTCCTGTCCATACACGGCACCTCAGTACAGTCATTAGGTCCACAGCATGCAAATTCCTATTCCGGTGAGCCTAAATCACAACAAGGAAGAGAAGTAAGAAAACAGAAGAACTAAAGCAGATTCTCCCAGTGAGGAACAGTGAAATAGAAGCAGAATGATGTGCAAAAAAAATTTATAACATCAGACATGAAGATTTTAAAATCAAATTAAAAAGTCCTAAAGCTTATTTGATGTTAAGCAGAGAATGTTTCTACCGACACAAGTATTGCAGATGCAACAGTGAGGCTGCTTTCTAAGCACATTCTGCCTGGAAAGAAAATATTCCTATGGCAAGAGGTGAAGTGAGGAATATAGGGTAATCTGACTAACTTAAATGGAACACTGGTGAGATTCAATCCTGCCCAATGAGGCTCTGTCTTTGAGATGTTCTTAAGATCACCTGGATAGCTGCAGCCCGCACTTGGGCAAAATAATTTTGCTGTCCATTCCATGCTGCAAGACTTTCAGCATGGAATAGCATCTTCCTGTCTCAGTAGAAGCTTCAAGCAATGGTTAATTCAAGTATGCAAATATGCTCTATTTGGTCCTTATATTTCAGTGTTGGAGAGAATACCATCCAGGATAAAGAAATGTTAAGAGAAGGAGTCAAAGACTGGGAAATACAAGAACCATGTCAAAGCCACTTCTGTGGATACATTAAATCGTTCCTGTTCAGGCAGCAAGAAGACCCAGGCAGAATCCACAGCCATGTTGAAAAGTCCATGTGAAAGCAGATGAGGAGTACAATTTGGGACACTAACAATCTGTAAAAATGGCCTTCCCCCCCGCTCCTTTTTTTTTAACTTTGTTTTTCTTGAGCAAAAAAGAAAAAAGAAATCACCTGCCAGGTAGAGGTTTGCAGGTCTTCATATTTACATTTGTAATTCAGTGCTCATTATTACATACTGACTGCTTAAGGGAAAGGAGGAATTTTAACCCTGTTATACAGTTCATTGTGCCCTGTTAAATTGTGAATCACAAATACAAAGGCTTTAAAAGTTCTTTTGTCCTATAGCAAGTATGAATAAAGAAATAAATAAAAATTTATCCCTCTCTAATTTATCACTTGTGATCAAAAGACAAAATAGGAGAAATTTATTAGGGGAAATACTATAGGTGGAATTAATTAATACTACAATCATTTGCCTTGTCTAAGAAATTGAATAATGAAAGCTGTGTCTTAATTTGTAAAAGCAACTGCAATAAATGATTTAAAATTTAATGCACTTCATCCACAGGAAAAAATTAATTTATCCTTAATATTAAAAAAATCCAAAGGTTTCATTGTAATTCTAGGCAAGGTAAAGAATGAATACTCTGAAACTGAAGTAATTATGAATCATGTGCTGAAAGGTTTAAATGAGAACTGTAATAGACTTCAAGAAAAGAAAGAAATTGACTGAGACATTGTTTCATTAGAGGAATGCAGCTAAGATATATGCATTAGAAACTGATACATTTATCTGAAAGAAGATATTTTATTGTGGAAAAAAATAATGACCTTTAAAATGTTTTCATAAAAGTGATGTCAAGAAGTCTATTCCTACCTGTTGCTTACTGCCACCCTGAAACTACAAGTGTATTGATCACAGTCAGAGGTTAGTGGACCACTGTCTCAAACACTGGACAAGTGTTTCATCCTGACAACACCTTACACAGAGTTCAGCACCTTGGACTATATATCAAGATTAAATTCAGCAAAGCACTGTAAACCACCTTGATTTTGAATGTGCACACCAGTATCTCCCAATTCAGCAGAGCACAGGACTAATTCCACTATGTCTCATTCTGCTTCTTTGATTCCAGCCTAAGTCCATTTTGTCCTCTGTGTCCTCACAGAATGGTTAAGTTCCAAAAGAAATTCTTCCTTTCCATTTCAAAGATATACATTTTTAAAAGGAGACTTAGCTATTTAAGACCTAAGCCTATTTGAACTAAAGCATGCCAGACCATTTGGAAATTAAGTATACTCACTTTTCTTTCTATTGTAGTCCTGCCATAACTACATAACTGAGAATAACAATATAGTGAATGTGTATAAGTATCATGATTACAATTAGTAGGACACTAAGACATATATCTCTAATCTTATGAAACTTTTCATGTTTAATACTTCTTTAAGAAATCTCTAAAATGACACTGCAGATTTCCACTAATTCCCAGAACAATACTTTTCATCCTGTTATGAAATAAGTATTTTCTACATATTAAGCTAACATTGCAAAGTTATTTCACTTTCTTATTTTAGAATACATTCACAGACTTAAGACACTATTCGACTGAACTTTTCCAGGAAACCTTATGCTGTAGGGCTGCAGCAGTAAGCAGTTAAGATTCTGCAGTATGTCATTAAGGCCATCACATTGAGGCTGTTTTCAGTTAAAAGAGGAAAGGCTTCCAGACCCATACGTATTTGGTTCTATTTTATTTTTTCATATCCAGGGAGAAATTCAACTCCAACTGCTCCATTCATTTCATCTGTGCCATGCACTACATGCTAGGATTGTGAAAAGAAAATCACTACCCATTTAAAGCCTTATCCATTTAAACTATTGGTCAAATTTCCCAGGTACTTCAGTGCTTCATATATTTTGTTTCTTCGAGTCATATGTCACTCTCTACAACATCAGAAATACTGTGTTTTCTTCTCGACAGGACAGATAATTCTGGGATATGAAGTCTTTTACAGCTGAACTGTACAAAAACACCGTCAATTATATATACCCAGCCAATAACCTGTATTAAAGTCAACAGCCTGTCTTTCTGAAATTCTCTCCCATTTGCAGTTTCAATGTCTTCAAAGGCTGCTTCTTCAGAGAGAAGCAAACTCACTCAACAATGGATATTTTCCCTGGAGAAGGGAACCATTCTTCCAAATCATTCAACAAACCAAATAAGAACTTGTTTAAAGATTTTCCCAGTGAGAAAGGAGAGGTGAAGTACCTGCATGCAGATATATACATTCTAGCATGAAAGTAGCGGGAGATTAAAAACAATCATGCAATCTGGTGGACACAAAAGCGATACTTAAAAGTTATATGAGCATATTTGTCACTTTTTCAAGAAAAAATTTTTACAATTTTTTTGCAAAAAAAATACAACGATTGCAACAAAAGCTTAAGAGTATAGATAAGAAAACTTTTAGGCTGCCCTAGGAGATAATTAGAGATTATTTCTATAATTGGCATAGTAATTGAAGTTTCATACATAAGCAAAATACATTACTTCTTAATGTGAAGGGAATGGCTTATAGTTTGGGGATCCTTTTGCCTCATGCACTTCCAAATTTTTTTTTTTTACAGCGTAGTTGCTATTTACTTCACTCCTTCTTGATGTCTCATTTGTACTTTATCCATCCACCAATAGAGCTGACATATCATGACAGTTCTTGCTGCTGTTCCTCATGAACTGTTGGTTAAATGTCACTGGGTCCTCAGTGATTTATAGATACTTTAAATTATTGAAGCATTCTTTTACTTGCTGCTTATTAAATCTATTTCTTCATATTCCCAGACCTTCATTCCCATTTATCTCACTTAGCTGACACACTTACTCTTTCTCTTCTCCCTTTGTGTTGAAGACTGAAACAACGTGGATGCTGAGAATGTTATCTATCTTCATGCAATCTATTATTTAGATTCTTCATTTTAAAGAGACTGGATGACTCAGGGGAATTTTAATTGGGTAAAACTTTCCCTGTTTGGTTGCTGGGTCATGTCCATTACAGGTCACCAATGACTGAAAACTGACCTCTGCATAACAAGTCAGTAATTTCAGGTGTTCACAAAGATGATGGAGGAATAATTCAGTACAGATCAAAAGTGTTCTGCTCTGTCAGACCTCTCACCGAAGGTCTGAACTGAATTTCTGATCATACCAAGATCAGCTGAATAGAAACTAGCCACACAGATAGAGCTAATTGTACTTTCACAACAGAAGGGCCTTGCTAAATGGAAAAGGAAATTAAACAACTTTGCAAAATCAGATGAGGGACACTCAGGCAGTACATAAGTGATTAAACCAATATCATCTGTGTCGTATTTTTTCTTAATACAAGGAAAATTATTTACAGCAACTGGAGGTCTGAAATCTTTGACCTGTTTTGTACTAATTTTTAGTAAAAGTGTAAAAAATCTCATTGCAACACAATGTAACACCATGGCAACTATCAGTTAATACCAAAGTCCTTTGTACACATAGAAGAGCTCTACAAAGGGAACATCAGAGAAAGATGGGCAGGTAATTATAGGTAGACAGATGCTGTGAGCAGAATCGTGAGAAGAGAGCAGTCTGCATAAGAACACAAATCAAACTTGGGGAAAGAAAGAATCCAGAAAGCCTGTTCTGAAAGCTGCTTTTGCTTACTCATCTACTAGCATGATAATCTTGCATAAATTCAGCTTTGCTCCTGAATTTTCAGCTAGATTTTGTCCCTGTGAATCACTATAACACTGAAATTCAAATATATTTGTTCTGTAACCCTTTTGTTACATTCTTTGTTTCCCATGCACGCAGCAATAGTACACTCTTGTACACTGTTGTTTGAAAGAAGAGTACAGGCAGCCTTAACCTTTTTTTTTTTTTAAAGTGCAGAATCAGTGAACAAATTGTCTCAATCACAAACACAAAAAAAATTTTAAAAAACCAAAAAACAAGACAACAACAACAAAAACTGAGATGACTATATGAATTTTCTGAGATGGAATAAGTTTCATGAGTATCAATCAAGATATCATTCAAGACGCATTTGTCTAGAAAGGTCCATACATGATGTTGAAAGTGCATTCTACACCAGAAAAATAGAGTAAGAAATAGATATCATGTCCGCAGTATCTCCTGACTTCTGTAACAGAAAAGTAAAACAGCATTTAGTGAACAGATGTAGCCAAATTGCAAATGCTAAAAATTGGTGTACTATCGTTGTACTCACCAGCTGATCCTTCTTAATATAGGGAGTGGAGGAAATAATTTTATTTGTTTTAACAGATGTTTAATCCTTAGAGGAGAAATACAGTTTTTCATATGGGTTGCTTTTAACAAAATATTGCATTACATCTGCTAATAACAAATTTAGACTTCAGTTATAATAACCTTTTCCTATAAAGTGCTTTAATATGAATGTTTTCTCAAAGTATGTTACAAAGATCATTACCTTATGGCCAATCTAAAGGTAGGGGAACAAGGCACATATAAAGGTGAAGCTCTGTGGCCATCATCACCTGTTGGTCATTAAATAAATAAAGCCTCCTAGACCTACACTCTCTTAAACTGCACTTCTTTTAAAGAATTTTTTAGTTTCATTCCCATCAACTTTATAAGCAAGATGGTGATTTTTAAACATGTATCTTACAGGAAAAATAACCCTCAGAACAGGAACATAAATATCAACAAAAGATAGCCTGGAGCAACAAATCCATCACCCATGTGTAACGACTTATTGAGAAGACAGCAGTAGCATTTTTCTAGATGCAGCTACAAGACATTTATCCCCCAGAAAATCAGTTTTCAGTACTTGTTCTGCTTCACAGGATGTTATGGTAACACCAGAGGATGCCTGCCCAGTTTGAGGAAGCAATTAGCAATGGAAGCTTTCAATTACCTCAGTCTTTGCAAAATTAGAACATTTTGCAAGGTTTATAGAAAATAAAAGTAGAAAGGATTTGGGTGAGATCAGAGGCAATGGCACAGTCAAAATGTGAAACCAAGGCTGTGACTGGTTCTGTTTGTCACACTTCCCTTGACAGTCTTTGTATAGTAATCCTGGCCAGAGCTCTAATTTAGATAATTACATTTTTTAGCTAAATTTTTCCCTCCAGTTTCAGTTGGCTGGGAGTTTTCTTTCTTTCTAATATGAACCACATGCAGAGTTAAACTGAGTAGTGTTAAGCAGCTGCTGCATTTCATTGCGGGCAGGTTGCCACTGATGGATCCGGTTGTATGACATTGAGGGCCACTGAACTGAGAATAAGATGTGAGTACATGGAGTGAATATCTAACCCCAATGAATCAATAGCAGAACTTACAGTTAAGGTAGGATTTCATAGCTTTATGATTACTATATACTTTGAGTAAATCCTTGAACTTCTGTTTCCCTTTCTTATGCAACGTATATATTCCCTCTGGTACAAAAGCTTCTTCTTATGTTGTGGAAATATTCTAATACAGATGGAGTCTTGATCTCAAATAAACATCAAGGCACAAACAGATTGTGCCTATTGCACTAAATTACCAAGTCCAGAGAAATTCCTAAATTCAATTTTGGTGGCACGCTATGATCCACTGAATATTTTGCCAGAGAATAATTCTTTAGAGTTCTCGGTCCTGCTCTGGACCGTCAAAAAGGCAGAAAAACACATAGTCAGTTGCTACCATCAGTTGCTTAAGGTTAGCAGGCAGGATCCCATCAAAACCAAAACAATGCAAAGAAAAAATTTATGCAAGAGTCTTGCACAACCAGAAGAAATCTAAGGGAGCTCCATCTGTTTGGATGCACCTGCCAAATGGAGAATGGCCACCTTCTGAAGACTCTGTGCTCTTTGGCCTGAGAGCTGGATGATACAACCAAATGGACAGCAGGGAGCTGAACATGCTGCTGTACAAAACAAAACACAAAAGCAAAAAACAAATATCAGCCTCCCCAGCCATAAGGCTATGGAAGAAGGGAACTAACACAAGGAGAAAACAGGCATATTTAGACCCCTATGTAGTGCTTGTGACAGAGGGGTGCTGCTTCAAGAACTTTAATCACCATTGAAAGAAGTTTGTAATCACAGAGGGACTTGGCTAACTTAAGTGCTTGCCACTCCTTGAAAAGTTCTGCATTTTTTTTCCAGGGTGAAAAAGGTTCATGGATGAGAAGCAAAGCCCTCTGGGCTAACACTAAATCCCGTAGGACTGTAAAACAACAAATTCACAAATCATAAGGAGCTCTAAAATATCTAAGCCTTGGGCATAGGAGGAACAACAGGTTCACTGCAAGATCAGCTTCACTCTCCAGGCTAAGTTGACAAAAGAAGGAAAGAAATTTATTAATCTAGTAGAAAAAGATTGGAGGTGAATGAAGCAGCACTATTTTATTTGGCTTGAAGTCCAACGGATTGCTAAAGTTGGGGGTTCCGCCCCTCCCATCAGGCTTTACGTTGGAGCTATATGAGTAGTCAACTGCCTAAAAAGCAAACTTTCTAAATTAGTATGTATTGCTAATTGTATGCTTTATTTTTCTTTCTTTAATTTTCCCCTTTAATCCTTATCCATAAGCCATTAACCCAGCCAAAATTGTTTCAATTTCTGCTAAAGGACAATACAAGCCTCTTTCAACCTCACTATATGAATTTATTTGGAAGTACTATGCATTTGCAAGGCTGTATTTGATTTTAATGCCTGCTTACCTCATTGCATGTCTGTCTGTTATTATTCTACCTCAGTGTAAACTTAGAAATAACATACTAAAGGAATTTTATTCTTAAAAAACCCACTTCATAAAATATGGAAAGTTATTCTAATGATCAATAAAGTACTTATGTAGTTATCCAAAGATGAATTGAAGCAAGACTGCATCACCAGACAGGAAGATGAGCTCCAATGTCATCACCTTCACAAAAACAAGTTTGTCAAATTTTTCAAAACATATTGTTTTATCTATACTAAATACATGTTGAGCAGTCCCTGGTATGGAAAACCTCATTTAACATTTTCCCTAAGGCTAATATTTGCAGAAAAACAAGAAACAAAGGCTTTCTTGCTTCCAAGTGTTTAAATGAGCTCAGAATTACCCTACGCACAGTCTTCTGTCTTCCTGAAGTCAACTATACATCTCTGCGAGACACTAATTAAAATGCCAAAAAGTATCAATAATGACATTCAGATGTAATACAACATGAAAAAATCTTAGATAATGCTCAGGAGTTCACTTCATCTCTTGATCAGAGAGGGCTCTGTTTTTGAAAGAGAAATTGCATGTGGAACTTTTTAGAAACAGAGTTACCTGGAGAGGGAGAGACTGCCTGTGAACAGCATCCCTTCAGACAAAGGCTTTACTGCCCTGGGGGGCCATGGGTAGGTGAAGGGTCCCAGGAGTGTTTACTGGAGGGCATGGCCAAATTTGTATATTTTTGTTCACCTGGAACCTGTTGTTTTTTTTTTTCTTTAGAGCAGTATGGACTGGTTTTCAGCTATGCCAAACATGAAGATCACTTTGTTGAAGGTCAAGACTCCTTATCAACTCTTAAAGCCAGGACACAATATGTGGGTCTGAATTTACAACATTCAAAATGTCCTGTTGATTTTACCTGTGTTTTCCTTCCATTCATTGGAGGGGAAAAGAACTAAGTTTCATCTCCAAATAGTTCTTAGATAAGGTTTTAAGCTCTGTGCTTTTAGCTCAGTTCCACCTAAAATTGTCAGCAACTAAGTCTTAAGGATGTGCAAGTGCATTCAGAAAAGCTGCAGCACTATAAATTAATCTTTGATTATGTGGTTTGTGTACCAGGAATTTGTGTTTTTATTTAATTTGCAGGCAGTCTTCCAAATGTCCTAACTTTCTCTCCCAAAATTTATGGAAGTTTTGAAAACCAGATTGGCAACATTCTTCTAAGCTTTAAGGAAGAAAAAGTAATTATTTTCATACTTCTCTGCATGATTTGCAGAAGCCCAGAAGCATGAGGCTACTGTAATACACTGCCAAAAACCATAATTATGAAGTAATGAATAAATATCTTACTTTTCACTGTGCTGTGCGCTGGATTTTTTGGCCTACTTCTTGGCATAAAAAATACTGCAAAAAGCAAAGACTGATGTCCCTTTTCCCTGTCCCTTTGGTATCAGAATGAATCATCACCTTTTTCAAATTTTTCTCTCATCCAAGATAAGAATCTCATCCAATTAGAGAACTTTCTCTCATGAAACTTTTGGTGTGACTAGTGATCTCACAGGCATATGCCAAGACCATGCCCACAAAGCACTAGCAGCTCCCAAAACCCACATTGCACTGCAGTCTGTTTAAAGAGATGACCACACATTCCACCCCACAGTAAGTGTTTGCCATCATTTTCACTGAGAACAGATTTCGCAGCATTTTGCTGGAATAGTGCTTGTGGTAATCAGCTCACAGTCTGCTAAAATATAATGATTCCAGTATAATAAATCTAAAATCTTCAAAGTAGTCATGTTTATTAACCTTAGGTTTTGTCAGTCTACAATAACTATGTTAAGCCCTGAGAATGAATTTTTTTTTATGAA
Organism: Origma solitaria; assembly: GCA_013397895.1. NCBI lineage: Eukaryota > Metazoa > Chordata > Aves > Passeriformes > Acanthizidae > Origma > Origma solitaria. The sequence goes on from VZRL01003807.1 coordinate 1,214,558, forward strand.
AAATACACTGGAATTAGTACTGTGCTAGTTTGTGCCCTCTAGATAGAAACACAGAAGAGACCTGCCAAGCACAAATTAATATTGTTCTTTTTTACATCACTAGGTATTAGGAGTGTAAGATCCACACGGATAATGTCCATGGATAATGGACTGCCTGAAGGCAAAAGAAAAATGCTGAAGTCAAAATGATAAGACCGAGTGAAGGCTTTAGGACAATTATGTTTTGGCTGTACTTGTACAAACTTAACCAGAAAAAACTTGTAGACTGAGAGTGCATTGGTGTTTTTATTGGTGAACTATGCATTAAGGAACCTGCATAAACCCCACAATTTTCAACAATTCTTGCTACATGAAGAGCTATAGAAAAAGAAAGCCGGGGAGTAATGGAGCCAACAAAGGTCAGTAGCTTCATGAGACCCATAGCAGATGTAGTTAACTTTGTGCAGCCAAGGCAATATCCATCTCCAGTTGGAAACTCAGTCTGAGAGTGAAGCAAATTCTACAGACAGCTTGCTGCCTATTGCTACTCTTCTTCCTTCCTTAAAGAGAACCTTTAGAAGTGTGTAAAGAGCAGTCTGTCCTTATATTTTTATTAAAATGCTTTATACAAGGCATACATGTGCGTTTAGGAAGAAAAATCACCTTTGCATTCATTGCCAACATTGAACAACCTTACATTTTAAAAAGAAAAGAAAAAAACAACACCAACCCAGCCCTCAGGGAGATTTATCCATGATTTAGCAGGTAATTATTTTAGAGAGATAGTTGACTGTAAATGTAGTGAATGTGAATGTCAAAAAGGGGGAACTAGCATCATTATTTGCAATAATATATAATGGCACCTATAGTGTTACCAGATTTTCCCAAGCAGTTTGTAGAGTGCTTTTAACTTCAGAGGCATCATTCACTGCTATTCATTTCCTTAAGTTCATTGAGCAGAGATGTCTATTGGTCTATTTAATACAATCCAGTGTTTTAAAATTTACCATTGTTATTTTATTATTATAATTTTTTTTCTTAGATTCCATTAATTTCAAATTCGAATAAACCATTTTTTTTCAAAAAAGAGCAGTAGTTCAGAAATGTTTAAGACTACAATCTCCATCTTAACTCCCTGAGGAGTCTATGCAATGAACCTTTGGAAGACTCTATTTGAAAGAATATTAGAAGTGTAAAATTTGCACCTAATGGTTCATGTAGGCTTATGAAATAGAAGAAAAAATAAATAGTTTCTGACACCATAGTTCTGACTTGTCATGAAAAAAAGGATGCAAAACAACATCTCTTTTCAGAAAGTAAAACTGGGTGAATTTAGCAAAGGGATTTAGAAGGCCAGGTGCTTAAGACAAAACACTACCTTCTCTTTGTCTTTGTGGAGATATTGAGAATGTCCAGCTCGTGTCATCTGATGATGATTTAATATTGTTGGAAAATGACCAACATCCCCTGAGGAGTTGTGGCACGGGGAATGTTGTTGTTACTAATCATATTCCCTACCACTGCTGCTAATCATAGTGTCTTTTCCTTTTTGGTAGACCATCAAGGCATAATTCATTAATATTCAAGACAGTCAGGTTTCAAGAACATACTACACTTACGCCTAGATCTACTGATTTCTTTTTGGACAATTTAATAGCAGCCTGTACAGATTCCTGCAACCTCAACATGTTAAATTCTGCTTAAAGACTGTTAATGGACAGGTTTTAAAACATTAATAAAGTCAAAAGGCTTTCTAAAATTGCTTTATAATTTAGAAAAGGAGCTTCATCAATCAGAAACCTATCAATGTAAGACCAATCAAAGAGAATGTTATGGTGGAAGCAATAATTTGCCATGACAGAAATTTACTCCCTTCTGGATACCTCGCCTAAATAAAATGTTCCCACTGTACTTGATAGTACAAAAGGAAACAATGCAGGACAACTTGGTGGCAACCAGGCAGACAGAAATTCACAGATCTATTCCCAAATGCTGGGGAATCTTACACTGCATTCAGAAAGATTCACATATTCAACATTCAGTGTAAATACAAACTTGAAGCACACAATGAAGTTAAACAAGCTCGCGTCCCACTGTTTAGTATTCACAAAGGCTAACTTTTTATTATATCAAAAACTTATGTTTTGAAAACCAAAGGCTATCATAAAAAGCTAGTTAAGCATTTTGAATAAGCAATAAATATTCATTCCATTCTTCCCACTTACTGAAATACTACATCTTATTTATCAGTTTTATAAAAATTATTCTAATGTGCAAAAAGAAGAGATAAAGAAAACCTCAAATCTGAATCATATTTAAACAATTTACTTAGAAGAAACAACATAGCTTTTAAAATGAGATGATTTTTCAACAACTGAAATAAAATTTAATCTTTAAATCAGCTAAATAACTAAATTAATGTAAAAATAAATACTATTGGGATTTCATAAACAGCTGTAAAAGGATAGCTATCTGGTTGGTTATAAACCCTAATGAAGATGTGATATCAAACTTAATAAAATTCAGGATTTGAGACAGATCAAATATTTTACTTCAGAACAAGGCAATATGTAGTATCTAAACACTCAGAGCTATGCTGACAACAACTCACTACAGTTGTGTCTGCACTGCACTCTTGTCGGGGTGAATTCACTGTGCCAATCTTTCCATGAGATTTTGCTCCCAGGCATGCACAGATCTTGACAACCACAATATCAAAACACGTAATTATGTGGGAGGCAACATGGACCTTTGAGAATACAAATACTTTAGATGTCCAAAGTCAACCTAAAAACCTGGTCAAGTTCAATAATTCTCATTGTTCTTACAATATGAATTCTTTCCCAAAACTGGGATGGATATTTCTGTATGAAAACTGTGCTCAGTCAAGGGAAGGGATCTTTTTTTATGCCTTCTCAACCAAGAACATGCTGAAAGTCTGGGTGGAAGAGAAATATGAGTTTCATTATTTTAGAGCTCTAGCTGCTGAATTGACTTACCCAAAATTACTGCAAGGCATGTAATTTCTTAGTCAAATAGCAAATTAGTGCATTGCATATCTTAAATAGCTCTCCTCTGGACCAACTTTTTGTCAGAAGTAACAAAAAGACAAAAAGAAATCTTATTCCTCTTTACTTTGTGTTTACAGGTTGGTCAACTAATTCAAAATTCTTCAGACATAAATAAGTGAAATACCTGAATTTGAGCCCTCAGTTGTGACTTACTGAAGTATGAGGCATGTAACCCTTAACTGGAATCAGTTAGGGAAAAAAACCTTAATTACATTAGTATTTAAAGTATTCTGTATCTGTAGACATATTTTAAGAATATCTGCATTTTATCTTCTCCTAAAGTGTAGAATTTGAGACCATATCCAAACATCTGGCATGGTCTTTTTCAGATTAAAAACTAGTAACATGTCAAGGAGCTTAGGGGAGTTTTGATGTCAGAAGCTTACAGAAAAAGTAGGCAGCCTAGACATTTCCAACACAGCCTCTCTTAACTCATTCACCACTAATTCAGCAGGAACCTGAAGTATACACCTGTACATCTCATGCTGACATGTCAATCAGCAAAATGATTTGTAGAAATCTTATATTCACAAAGTGAGCTATGAATCATAGATCTTTTTTTTTTTTAAAATCTCAAGAGATAAAAGCTGTCTTATAAACTCATAACATGAGACCATATGAGAAATTATTTTAAATAAATATAAGGTCTAAATCAACATTATGTGCAATTATCCTTTTACAGTATTTCCATTTATCTTTTTCTTTCACTTTTTCCCAAGATGAGAGGATGTGTTGTTTAGCCTTACCTACCTTATTCTATTCACAATTTATTCAGTACAACATGTTCCAAAATTATACAACTCTAATATCATAGCAGGAGAATATAATTTCCTCATCAATTATGTTGAAAGGTAGATCTTTCTGTCTGCCATTCCAGCAAATCAAATGTGTAATCTCAGCTTCACCTATTAATTTGGGGCCTGAGGGTAGTGTTGCTCTTTTCATTTTATTCTATTTTGTTGAGAAGTCACATTGCCTATCATGCAAATGTACAAAACCTACTCTTTGTCTCACTACAAGACCATTTACATTTCACACTCACAATTTCTATTTTACTTTTTCAAAACTCTTGCCCATGACTACCGAGCCATTATGTTAAATTGCTTATGCATCTTGCACATGATATTTGGTGTCCCAAAGACTGACTTTTTTCAATAATTGCTCGACTTCACACCTGAATCTGGAATGTTTTTCAATCCCCTGTATCACCTATTCTCAGCCTATGCAGCACATGGACACTAAAATCTATTATCGGTTACAGATCTTTGGAAAATATTCAGTCATAATGTATGATTTTGATAATGTAAGATTTTAAAATTCCCAGTTTTCAGATGTGCAGTTCAGTCTGCAGAAAAGAGTTGATTACAGAAACTCAGTGAGTGTCACAGAATCATAGAATGGGCTGGGCTGGAAGGGACCTTAAAGATTGCCTAGTTCTAATCCCTCTGCTGTGGACAGGGACACTTTCCACTAGACCAGGCTGTTCAAATCTTCATCCAACCTGGCCTTGAACACTTCCACTTAATGGGACATCCACCACTTTATTGGACAACCTGTTCCAGTGCTCCACTACTATGTGAGAAATAATTTCTTCCTAATAACTAATCCAAGCCTGCCCTCTTTCAGTTTAAAACCATTCCCCTTGTATATCACTACCTGTGCATATAAATAGTTGTTCTCCCATGTTTTGATAAGCCCCCTCAAGGCTCTGCAAGGCCTCAGTGATGTCTCCCCAAAACTTTCTCTTCTCTGGACTGATTCCTAGCACTGTCTCATCCTATCTTTCTAGGAGAAGTGTTCCAGGCCTCTGATTTTCTTCATAGCCTTCTCTGGACTCGCACCAGTAGGTCCAAATCTTTCTTGTGCTAAGGATCCCAGAGCTGGATGTAGCCCTGCAGGTGGGGTCCCACGAGGACAGAGCTGAGGGGCAGAATGACCTCCCTTGACCTGCTGGCCATGCTGCTTCGGATGAGCCCCAGGATGAGCTCTGCACACCGCTGGGTCATGCCCAGCTTTTCATCTGTATGAACCCCCAAGACATTCTACACCATTTAAGGTGTATTTTTCTCAAACAGCTCTCAAACATGCAAAGTGAGTTAAAATTAGCAGCAAAGCTCTTTAATGTTTATACAGCACCATGTTAGACTGTAAGCAAGCTGAAAAGACGAAATTGAGATACACAGATGGGGAATAAAAAAGCCCACAAAGCTATATGAATGGTCTGTTGCTTGACAACATGCAGGTGCATATGTGGAAAAGTGTAACACTGTGGTAAATATCAACCTACATAACCAGTTTGTTTGGGAGAGATTTTTCAGAAAATGTTCAGAATGTTCTAATGTTCAGAACAGACTTTCTTTTCTTAAATGTGCTTAAAATAGATTGCTTTTCTTCTTGTTCTTATAACAATTATTAAATCTATGCAGCAACAACTACCTCAGGTAAGGGACAAAAACCTTACTGATGGCTAAAACATTCATTTATTTCATGATGCAATTAAATAGTAACCAAACTGAATACAGGAACAAAAGCAGGCCCTAGTCCTGTAATGACCATGCTTAAATATAGGAATATGTTAACAGCCCTAAGTCAATAGGTTTACTCACTTTAAGGCAATTGAGACTCTATCAGACATTTAAAATTTAGAGGCCTCTATAAGCTTTTCCACGATTTAGTAATACTATTGATGTGTCTGATTCAGACATTAAATTTTGCCCAAAAATATTTCCATGTCTATTTCTTAAAGCAAAATCTCATAAAAGCAGGAAGGATCAGATGATGCCACAGACATTGCAGTGGGACTCCTGATCCAGTAAAACTCCTTACTCAGAAATGCCATACAGTGAAAAAATGTCATGTAAATAGAGCACAAACTGATGAAGTCATCTTCTCCTTTAGCCCATTATAGATTTACGTTTTGGTTTCTTTTCTGAATGAAACACCGAACTAGAACAAAATGTTAGTTTCTATGCATGAAGGATAAGAGACATAGATAACAGATACTATGTCCCTATAAATAAACTAGTCCAAGAGGAAATTAGTTAATTTATCTTCACTAGTGTGTACTCTAATTGCCCTGTGATTTAGCTTGCTCTGCATGCCTCCCAGAAGCTTGTTTTTCTGCCACCTCATAGGAAGGTAATATTGCCACCTGAGTTCTTATCTGCTTTTTCCTGACTTAGGTACATTCCAGCTTAATGACAGTTGTTTCACTTCAAACAAGGAAGATGGGGCTTGAAAAGGATAAAGACTTTAAAACTATCTTGCTCTTTCAGCTTTAAAAATAAACCCAGGCTGTACCAGATGTCTATTCCCATGTACCATGAGATCATTTGTTTATGGGACATTCTTGCAGTCAGGACTTTCTCAGGCCAGAAACAGGTCATTCTCAGCAAAGAATCAGAAACTCATTCAAGATTTATTACAGAAAATTCCTTCTTAGCTACACAGGTTCATATAATCCAGATTTTGTTATTCTGTGATGGGAGAAGCAGGAAGTGAATAGAATTATTGGGTAGCTGTATTCTTTTGCCTGGTTGCTCAGCAAAAGCCTCAATATTTTAAATTTCTGGTCTCATGGGGTGAAGAACCACTTCAGCTAGAAGTACAAGTTGAGCACTGGAAGGACTTTCTCTTCTCCAGTTTGTCTCTGGAATAATTATTAATATTCGTATTATGAGCAAGAAATCCCACAGACATCCTGCCCCCTACAGTCTTCACTAGTCTTAATAACAGATGCCATGAGAAATCACACTTCTATTTGACCAATCCTTGACCTCTCCGTCTATGAGTTCCTGAAACTTTTCAATCCCATCCCAACCTCTCTGTTCACCCTGTAGCTTTCTGGCAGATGGCCCCCAACACAAGGCTGTGAACTAAAGCCACTAAAGGAACTGTAGTGGCTGATTGGTTTTCCTGGTAATTTTCTTAGGATTAGCAGCTGTAACATATTTGGGTGCCAAAGCCTAAGGCTGCAAACAAATTTTATGCTAAGTAAGAATAAACAATGAAGCAGACAGGATGCTCCAGGTGCTTTTCTCACCACTTTCTGGATTTCTCTTCTATCAAGCAGCTAGCTTATCATCACAAAGATGAAGGAAATGTTATGCAGGACACTGCAGTGCTGTAGGGCAAGAGTGATTTATTATGTACGAAATCATAAAAGTTTTCATATTTTCTGAGTGTAATCTCATTTTGATAATCATGGAACGATAGTAAGTTTTGAATTTCCCTGCCCAACAAAATTCAAATTCATTACTTGGGAAAACAAAGCATAATGTTGCAGTTCAGCAAAGCTGATGAGAACATTTTTGTTTTGTTTGCTTGTTCTCTTTTTATGTTACCATTGAAATGCTACCATGTACTGCAAAGCAACCAGAATAATGAGATAGCTTTGTACTGCACAGCACAAGTCACACAATTGTACCTTCAAACTAAAAAGAGCCAGCAGATGTTACAGGATGCACTTGGCCAAAAAACATAACTCTTACATGACTACATTGGGTGAGGTGTCAGAACCAGCATATAGCACTTACTTCAGGCAAATTCCCAGCAAAATCTTTGATAGTAGTATCAAGTATTTCGAAAGTTTAGTAGGGAAACCGTATATTTTGCACACTCAGTTAAATCTGAAAATGCCAAACTTTTCTTATTGCTCTTGTATAAAACACAACAGCATTTACATAACTTTGAAAGCACGTTGAAACTTTGGGATGTGCAACTAAGTAGTAAACAGGAGAAATAGTGAAAGGGAAGGAGTAAACAGGAGAAATAGTGAAAGGGAAGGAGAAGGGTGAAATTGGAAAAAAGTAGTTTCCTATGATGGACTGACAAGAGACGATATCAGAGAGTCAAAGACATTAACAGGGAAAGGTGAGTTTCTTTGCAAAAAGGTCATGATACCAAGAAGTTCTGTTCCTTGTGTGACTACTGATGCCCTTTTGGGGCTTCTATATTTTTAGTACATCTGTTACTGATTCATCTATACTTGAGTACTTGATGATCTACCATATCGCATATTGTATCTAAAACTACATTATCACACTTATTTTTTACTTTTTATTTTTTCAAGCCTTTCTTTGAATTCCTTACTTCAGTCTTCTGTCTAGGGACCAAGAAAGCTGATGTGTCCTCAGTAATTTAGTGTAAAAATTGCTGAACTCTGTTTCTGGATCCATAAAAGTAAAGCATATTGGTCTAAAATCTAATTTAAGTAGATGTTATAGAATAGGCAGATGTTTTCAAGGCAATAATAATTATTAAGAGAGAGATAATAAATTTCTTTTGGCACAATGTTAGCTACCTTACAGTTTCAATAATAAATGGTGAAGGAAAGATTTCTATTGCTACAACACCTAATAAAATTCCCTGAACAACTAATCCTATAAAACAGCAATTCCCTGTTATTCAAATCATAAAATCCAAGTATCAATATAAAGGCATCACTATATTCCATGACAGGATTTCTAAAATCACGAATTACTTAGAAACAATTACTTGAAGAAAGTCACTTAAAAGTTAGGCATCATCATAAGAGACTGAACTAGGAATTAACTACAGCAGCTCCACTACTCCTTATGTCCAGAATTGTGCCTAAGATTATGATGCATCTGTTTTCCAACAAAATCTCAGTTTCACACTAGAGCTTTGTTGAGAAAGATAAATCCATTTTATGGAGGAACTTGGTACTTCACAATTTGATTTTGTCCCCATTAGCTCAAACCTACTGTCAACATAACTGTCAGGAAACCTATAAAGGGAAGTGTTAAGAAAGCCTTGGGACTGTCTGAAACCATCCCAGGAAAAACTGTGAAACCATGTCTTTCAAACAACTAGAAAAACTTACTGTAGCCAAGCAGTTTTGCTGAGCAAAAACAAATGCAGAAGCAACAAAGAATTTTAAAAAATTACTTCAGAGAGAACCAGAAAAACAAGTCAATGGTGAACAAAACAGATAGAAATAAACCCATGAGACTAATAAAGGAGAATAAAGAAATCATTAAAATGTCAGTGCTAAACAAATCTGAAATATCAAAAGGCATTTTTTAGATGATAAAGAACAGAAAAGTCTATTTTGGCTATGTGTAGGTTAGCTCCTTGGAGTAAACAGTAACAGTTTCAATAATTAAGGAACAACCATATCGTGTTCATTAGCTAGTGTGGGTTTTTTTGTTTTTGGAACAAAATAGAAGTCTGTATCCAGCTCACGTGCTGTCAGGGACCGCACAAACATATTAGTATCTGTAACTGTACTTGGTAGGAAGCATTTTAAATATATTTCACAGAAAGAATGAAAAACACAATAGTGTTGGATAATTTCTCATCAATTGATATAATGGTTGTAACTAGGAACTTTACATACCACTAATATTTCTTTAAGCAGTCCTGGAAAATGGGGACGGCTCCAGAGAATTGCAGGAGTGCCATTCCTAAAAGGTGTAAGAGTATTAGGAAGTAATGAATACCAGTTAGTGTTGTCTCATAGAAATAAATCCTATCAAACATTGATGGCTTTTCTTAAGGATTGCTGAACAACGAATTACTGATTAATGGTTTAAAATCACAGAACTATAGAAAGGTTTAGGTTGGAAGGGATCTTAAACATTATCTGGTTCCAATCCCCCTGTCATGTGCAGGGACACCTTTCACTAAACCAGGTTACTCAGAGCTCCATCCAACCTGGCCTTAAACAGCTCCAGGAATGGGAAGTCCTCAACCTCTCTGGCCAGCCTGCAGTGCCTCACCACTCTCAGAGCAAAGAATTTCACCCTAATATCTAATCTAAACCTACTCTCTTTCAGTTTGGAGCCATTCCCCCTTATCCTATCACTACGTGTCCTTGTGAAAAGTCTCTTTACATCTTTCTTGTAAGCTCCCTTTAGGTACTGGAAGTGGTTTGATTGCTCATATCCTCTTTGGTGCTAGCAGTTTTCTACAAGCTGTTTGATTTAATGTCACATGAATTTTGATTTTAAAAACCTACATGGAATTAACAGAATATCTATTACAAATGGTTTGAATACCAACTCACTGACAGATTTTGAGAGGCTTTGAATGGGAAGATATTGATTAAAAAAACCCAAAACATTTCAAGCACAACCTCAGAGGCTATATCTTTGCTGTGTGAGTGCCTGTATTTCTACTGAGCTGTGCATATCACAAAGTGCACACAAGTTTGTCCACCCAGATTCCTTAGTACCTTTTCGTTTGCAGGAGCACACTCCACCACACCAGCTTTCTCACATACCTCTGTCCCTCACCCCCAGGCTCCTCTTGCAAACGTGTTCCAAACCATGCTAAGTCCTATTGTTGCTGCTGAGTTCAGTGAGGAACTTTGTTTGGCCATATGCACTCCTAAGAATGGATTAGATGAACTAGAAAGAAATGGTCTGAGCAACACAAAATCCGTCAATAATGGAGGAAATCACAGCCATTCTGAATGCTATGGAAATCAAACTAAGCTTCAGCTGTTGCAGCATCCAACACAACATACAGTAAATTTTCTTTTATGGCAAGTACTGTTCCAGAGGAAGTTGATTGGAAGCTGCTGTTGAGACATTTTAGTCACTAGATATGGGATAAGAACAGTGTTCTCAGAATAAGGAATATACCGTTCAAAACGTGTGCTACAATCTGATACTCTTCTCCCACCAGGAGCACAACGCATGCTCCAGTGGACAAAATAAAATTAATTATAAGTTGCATGTTTTGATTCTTTTCTATCCCTAATACTAGCAGGCGTAATGACCCATTTGTGTGAGAGTTCTCAGCCCTCAGGAGCTGACGGTGTCAATCCCAGGAAAGGCTGTGCAAATGTGTAGATACACAGGAAAACTGGAGATCCCTTGGGAAAAGAAGATTTGGTTGAAGTCTGCAGATAATAGACACACGCCTTTGGATTTCCATCTTTCCTCATACCACTTCTGTTGCTCATTACACAAATATTAGATGAAAACACAAGCAGACTCTAAAACACAAGATTCTTTTTTTTTTTTGCCAGACTCAACCATGTTCAACATTAAAGGTATTTCTCTATCACTGTAATATTGAAATATTATTCTATTACAGTAAAAGCTTTATTAGAAAGGAGCCATTGCCAATATTCAAGTTCATATTGGACTGGTTCTACTGCCAGAAATCCTAACTCCCACAGCCCCTACGACATTTCAGACTGCATCTAGCTTTGATACATGATATCCAAGGAGCTCTCAGAAACAAATTCAGGGTTTCTATTTCTTATCCGATTTCTTTCTTCATTTTGTATTGCTCACCGTGAGCAACTAAAATCTGAGAGGTTACTTTTGAGTGTCAAGTCTTATGCAAACATCAGTTAGATATGGTCTCATGGGCTGTTCTGACAGAAAATAATAATTAAATAAGGAAGGAATATTATAGGAAAAGTAAGGAAAGTAAAAAAATTACAAGTGGGAACAAGAATTCTTATTAATAGAAAGATTAAAAGCCTGTGTGTAAAGTGACCCAGACATATATAAGATATATCTACTGATTTTTATGTAATTCAATACATTTTATTGTCTTTTTATTGATTATCAGATAAGTATCTCCAAATGTTAAAACGGTTTTTAAGGGTTTTCTTTGCAAAGGTTGAAGATAAAAGCATGGTAAAAGATGAATTTTACTAACCTGTGTTGTACACATTGAAACACTCAGCTTGTACTTTTCAGCATCTAAAGTCCAAAGGGTCAAACCTTGTAACAGCTATGACTTATCATAATAAAAACAGGAGGCATCTGCATCAGGTGTACAAAAGATTGAGAGTTTATACTGATAAGAGAGACTGATCCTGACTGAACTTCCTTTTCGTTATGCATAGCCAGCACCCCAAACATTATATCTCAAGGTGACTAAAATGACAAGGTAGATTGTACAGGCAGAAAAATTCTTTTTATTTTTCTTTTCTTTTTTTTTAAAAAAGTAAATAATAAGGAAAGAAGCAGCACAGATTACTATATTTCCTGCCTATTATCATCCTGCAGGTACAAAAGCCATCATTATTGTGATGCTGATAAATTACACTTCCTAGCACACAAGGTCCTTCCCTTATGAAGGACTACTTGACGAAGGAAGCCAAACCCTCATACCCAGAAAGGCCACTCCACAATAATAATTTTGCCCATCAAACACAAGGCTCTGTCAGCTGCACTGAGGATCACCTGCAGCCTGATTGATTTCAGTCAGCATTCTCCTTCTTTTAATTTTATGGCATTTTGGATGCCTTAACTCTATCTCTTAATGGGTTTTTTTGTTCCCCAATTCACCCTGCTGGTGAGATAGCAGCACAGATCAAAAGATATTTGTGAAACCTATCAGGACTTTGGCAGCTTGCACTCACTCCATCCTTACATTAAAATTGTTTCTTTTGATTTGATAAAAGTTCACACAACTAGGAGGAAAACTCTTGCAAAAAGCCACTTTATGTTTTCCTTGTAATAATATATTAACACAGTAGTAATGTATTACTGCATTAATATAACGGTTAGCACTTCCACAGTGATTGACTGATGCCAAACTGAATATCCCTCTAAATTTGATATCCCAAAAAGCAAATTCCAAATCCATTGTGAAGGTATCTCTTGTAAATATCAACATATATTCCATGTTCATACTGATCATCAATATTGATGTTTTAACACCTATTGTGAAAGAAAGACTAATAACCTCCATGTTTACACAGGAAGTGATTGATACCTGTAAGAAAAGGCTAAGTCACAGGTAGCTGTAGTCAGCTTTTAAGACTATTCTGGAATATATATATATATGTATATACACGTGCATTTTGTCAGTAATTAAATGAAGCAAAAGTACTTTTAGAATCTTTTAAGTTCCTCCCACATAAAAGGAGATGCAATTTGTGTTCCCTGCTTCCATGCTTAAACATGGAAAGAAAGCATGATTTAAAAAATTGAAAAGCTGGACTAAAGTCCCTAAAAGAAGAAGTTGACCAGTAATAGGCACAGAGGCAACACACCAGGCACTATGTGATTATTTTTCAGAATAATTGTCAATTCTAAAGATCTGTAGCACACGAATTTCTCCAAGTAGAGCTGACATCCTTGTCCTAAAAAGACCTTAATAGCTTTTTCTTCCTCAAATCTGCCCAATCACTTTTAGATGTGTCACATTATAGCACCCACAGTCTCTGCTGGCAAATAATTACCTCTCCATGTAGCAGAAACTACATAGTAGCTTATTTTTTTTTGTCACTTTTTTGTCTTTTTTTTTCCCTTACCAGCCGCTAGTTTCAATGGATAATAATAGGGGTTTGTATTGAAAGAGACAGAGAACAATCATTCCCAATTGCTCCAGATTTTATAAGCCTTCATATCCCCTCAACACTTTCTTCTGGAGCCTGAGGCACACTAGTTTATTTAATTAATCCTCAAACAGAAATCATTTAACCTCTCTGATCGTTCTTATTTCCTTTCCCCATAACTTTCTTATTTCTTTATTCTTTAAACAGGGAAACTAACATTATAAACATTTGTGAAAACATCAGAAGACTGAAGAGTGATACAATTTTTTTTTCATTATTTCTTTCCCAAAAAGTCCTAAAGTTTGAGCTAATATTTTTAGACCAAAATTATTTACTACCGTAAAATCTTCTATTTTATTCCCAACATGTTTCATCAGTTAAACAATCCCCCCAAATGTAACCCTCCTAGAAAAAAGAAAGGTAAACTCCAAAAGCCTTCTCAAGGTAAAAAACCTATATTTAGCATCATGTCTCTGAAAATAGTCTGTATTGAAGTCATAGCCCTGTAAAGCCAAAGGCAAGATATCAAATGATTTGTTTGATGGCAGCCTTTCACTTACAGCTTCAGTGAACTACCACTCAAATGCAAATGCAATATTCCTCTGTGTATGTTACCTTTCATTTGCAGTTCCAGGTGCAAGGGACTTTTTTAAACCTTTCATGGACATGTATGTATTTGTTTTCCTACACATACACTGACGAACTGGATTGGGCCCAACAGTAAATTTGCAGTGTTCCAGCTGTTCCTCTGACATCGATAACAAATTATTGCTAGAGAAGAGCTTCAACCCTGGTGCTTTAAACCAGGATTCAAACTCTGCTCAGATCTCAGGAGCCAGGACCCTGCCCAAGGGCCATGGCCCTAGGAAGTCACAGATCTCACACCCAGCTCAACACTCATATCCCTGAGGATCCCCTCCCAGTCAAACTCAAGCATCATCACAGCCCAAGGACCATTAGTCAGCTGCATCCTTTCTCACATCTAATGCCTTTTCAATACCATTTTCAAAGTAGATATTTATATAAAGTAGCACAGGCTCCATGTTTGCATTAACATCAGTCGGGACAAGTATTAGCTGTTTACTTCAATGCGATTTATGATTACTGGCACTATAAAAATGCTATAAATCTCACCGAAAACTTGCCTATCATCTATCTCAATTCACTGTGATGGTTTGCAGATAAAATCTTGAGACATTAAAGAGTAAACATGGACGCGTAAGAAAAATATGGTCCTATAAAAAACTGCTTACAATTTCAGGCACACAGTTTGGTTGAAATTTTGTTTTTATAGCAAGTGTCCTTAAATTAATAAAAAGTTATTTAGCTTTCAGCCACATCAGGAGTTTGGCTTTTGTTTTGGGTTTTTTTTTTTTTAATACAGTGTATTATTTTGATTTGTCTCAGGGTTAATCTCAGGAATGTTACACAGAATTATTTGGCTCCTTCTATTTAGTCATAAATTTTATCACCATACTAACATTACTCTCACAGTTAATTAATGTTGGTTTTTCAAGGGAAAAAGCTTCTATTAATTCCCCCTATTTATTACTGACAGTACCAACATTTCAGAGCCATTGTCAGGCCTAAATCAGATGAAATACCAGGCCTATAGGACTATTTAGTCCCTTTATCCTTCTACTTTTCTACCAACATGATTAACAATAGTGCAAAATGCAGTGGCGATTTTGTAAGCACAAAGCTGGCCATTAGATACCAAACTGAGACCAGCCTGTAACCCTGGCCCTGAAACCCAGCAGTATTCAACATTGTATTGACTTAGACTGAGCTAAATTGAAGTGGAATGTAGCAAAAAACAGTAGCACATATATTACCAGTTCACAAAAAGAACCAGTCTTTCCAGCCCTCCATTACACATTTATTTTCTAACATTTCTGACTTTTAATTGTGTTAGCCATAGAAAACTCTGTCCAATGAACAGGCTGCAGTTACTCCTTACATAAGGTTTAGGCTTCATTTTAAAAGGCAAAATTATATTTCAAAGATTTTATGCCATAATTCCCTTCCTGATTTTTCAAAGGGTAATATACTTACAAAGCTTCTATTAAATTTTGTAATAATTTATTTCCCACATGCAAAAAACATTTCATTGGGAATTGGAATAATTTATGAGCTAATTACAGACAGCACAGATAGTGTATTTTTCAGTCCAGTAATTTTCAGATGCTCAACAAAAGAACAAAATAAGAGTTTCAATAAAACCCAGCAAGGCAAGAAACTGCAAATAACATGGGTGAAAAAGGCTTGAAATGTCAATATGTTTTGTTATGAGTTATCCAATTCAGCCTTTCTGCAGTAAGTGAATTATAATGTGAATCAAGAAGACGCCAGGGCTTTGAGAAGCTTGTTGAAAGTGTGAGTTATCTTTTAAGCTTGTTCCACCTTTTATAGGAAAGAGTGGCCACTGGGGAAAGTGCTCTGCACAGTCTCCTAAGCGTCTCTCTAAATCCTGCATATGCCTATACACTCTCATATTTATAAATATGGTAGCCAATACTTTCCAAAGCAAAATTAGTAAATTCATCCCTAACCAGTACTCTGTGTTCCTCTGGGATTAATTCATGCAGGGGAGAAGCAGTCCATGTCTGCTCACACTGTTTGAACAGTGGCAGCAGCAGCAGAGTGCTGGCTGAAGGCCAGCTGGTGTGAGCTGGCTCATGTCCCACTCCCCAGGACTCACACACTCTGAAGTACAGCAACTGCAAAATGCTTGATCCAATTCTCCTCTGGGCCCTTCAAACAATTACTTTTTTGGTCATTTTCCACTTCAAAGTGCCCAAAATAATGAAACAGTGCTTCAAACTTGACAGAGGAATGTTTTAGTAAGGTGTTTATTTTTTTCAATAATAATGCGACATTAAGGGTGCTTGTTTTGTGCCCCACAGCAAGGCACATAATGCACACATTTATTCAGCTTATTAGCCCTTCTTGGCAAAGTTAATTAGGTTGTACCTGTTTAAAGCTAGCTCAGATATAGCTTTTCAGTCATGAGATACGCCATGTTAACAGAAATTAAAACAAGAGGAGCAGATACTTCCCTTCCTAACCTGTAGCACATATTTTGCACTGCTGCAGAGCCAGTAGGTTGCATATATAGGCCGGAAGATGAAGCCTGGAGCTACAACCTTCTAGTCCTGTACAACTGAAGAGAATTCCATTCCTTTCAGAGAACGGTTGTTGCCAAAAGTGGCCTTGGCAAAAGGTTTCTGTAGCATACATCTGCATTTTGGGCTTCCTTTCACTGGGACTGCTCTTCCCCATTTGTGGAAACAAGGTTATGATCTCCATTTGCAGATTCTCCCAACTGCAGTCTCTGTGGAGCATCACAAAAAGAAACAAGCCAAAAACCTTCAACCCTCTTCTCAGAACACTTTCAAACAAAACAGGAAGATGAAAGAAAAAGCAAACCCCAAATAAAACCAAGGGAATTACTGCATGAAGGATTTTGGGTGAACAGGAAAATGGAGCAGTGAATCAGCCTGCACAGCCTCTACCGTGTGGATGTGAAAGGAGCAGCATTGCCATGTAAAAGAGGAAATAGGAAAGCCTGCAATATGAATGGGTGAATAATGACCTTCCTTCTCTGTCCAGCCATCTGCTGATATAACAAGTTTGTAAATCCATGGTGATAAGATCCCTATCCCTTCAAAAAATGTGACTGAACTAGATCAGTGGAACTCAAGAAGCTCAGGGATCTTTCTCACAGTACGGTAAGAGGTTCCTAAGAACACAGAAACTCAGCCCCAAAACTAAAGTAATTATTGTCTTTGCCAGTCACTGAAGGTACAATTCTGCCATTTTCCCCACTGCCCATAAATATCCTTTTCATCCCTTTGAACTATTTATTATTTGGTGCTTAGTTTGTTTACTTACCTGCTGCAACCAATCTTTTAATCGTCAATATTGTCATTGTCTACTCAGAGAATTAAGTACAGGGAACATTCCTGGAGCTGATATAGATGGATATGGTACCCTTTATCTGTGATAGGAGAGGAGGATCCCAGGCAACCGTCTAATAGCAACAGCCCTGGAAAACTACAATTTTTAACCTATATTTAAGGAATGTGGAAACACATTTGTTTTAATGTACTTAAGGATGTACAAATGAGATGGGACACTTGAAATTCAGATACCATTAGAGTATTAAATAAATCTTAATTAAACTAGCATGATTTGGAAGTAAATGCACTAAAATTAATATCACTATACCAGAGAAACTGAAATCTGAAGCATGCTTTCAATAATTACTGCCAAAAATTGCCTTCTCTGCATCTCATTTTGTACAGATTAGCCAAGCAGTGAAATACAGGAATCAAATATATCCATTAACTGGCCTTCAGAAATTAGCATAATTGATCAAGTGAGACATAACCAACCCTAAGCAATTTTTAAGCTCTACTAAGCTGATATGGTTTCCATTTGGTCATGATTCTAATGCAATCCTGTTGAGCCAGAAAGGTAAAATATGGCATCCCCAGATGAAGCCAAAAGCAACACTGTATTATTCCATATGAGAAAAAAATCATCACCAAAGTCAACACAAAGAAAAAGTGAAGATCTAAACTGCCAGGTGCTGCAGGTCACTTGTACAGTGCTCAAAGCATGGAAAGAGAGGAGCCACTTCCATTCATTTATTTAGGAGACTCTCTGTGCCACTGAATGTGGAAATTGTATTTAAAATCTCCCTGAAAAGAGGATCAATTACGCAACAGCAAAGATTTATGATGCTTGATACCACAAATAAAGAGAAAAAAACAGTTTTAACTAAATAATACAAAGCTAAAAAGCTCTAACTCACCTTATGATACCCAAGAGGTATCAGGGTGCACAACACAGTAACCATTTGGTTTTTAATATATACTGAGTAGAATTATTCTGTGGCACATCACTGCATATCAGTAGGCAGAGAGAAAAGCAAGCAAGGTAAAGTGGTGACATGCCAAGGTTTTCTGCAAATAGCACTCTGGTTTTTTTTGTCAAAACTCAATGATATTTGTTTGACATTTAATTAAAACTCAGGGCCATTAAACTCAAAGGCCTAACAATGTCACCACACTTAATTTGTTCGAAAATACACTTCTAGTGGCTCTTTAGTTCAACAGTTTAGAAGGACAGAAGATAAAAGGTCAACAGGGGGATTTTTTAAGATGCCTCTAACTTGTTGCCTTATCAATAAAAATAGCCATTCAGCTTCCTAAAGTGGAATCCGTGAAAAGTCATGGGCATGAAAATGCAATTACTCTCCTGTAAATTGGTAGCACATTAGTATGCTGGAAGGGAGAAGGAAAGCATAGCTTGGGCTTGGAGAGCCATGAGATTGATAGCCACCAGGAAAATGGTTTCTTTAATTAATTTTCTTCTGAAAATTATCCAGACCATTAAAACTTCTTTAATACTTGCACAGAGTGAGAGTTGGCTCTAACTTATGAAAAGCTGATGAAACACGCAAGACAACACAGCAAGAAATTCTGAAGGGAAACTAATTAAAACAGTTTTTTAATAACTTTCTTACTAACAAATAACCATTTCCTTGGATTTTTTTTTTGTTCCCTTGAGAATTTAGAAGCATAATTACAAACAAGTAATCATTATTTCCCTTTTTTGATGGAGCATTTTAGTACATTATATCGCTGCATAATAAATGAGCAAGGCATCACAAATATTTAAAGTATTGATGCACTAACCTAGAAAAGTGAAGATTTTAGGGCTGATACCAGTATTAATTATAGAGTACATGGAGAACTCAAGCACTCCAGAATACCTGCTCTCTGAATCCCAGTCAGGGTTCAGTAGGATCCAGGAACCAATAACTCTGAGCATGCCCAGCAGCACAGCATTAGGCATCTAGAAACATTTTGTTCTGATGAGGGAAATTTAGCTGTCCCCAGTATCAACTTGAGTGGGGAGCTCCAAAAGGCACATTTTAAACTTAGCATGAACAGGTTCAGTTCAACCTCAGAGTAACTATAGCATTTTTTTTCTAAACCACAAACCACAAAATAGAAATATTTTCAAAAATATAATTTACTAGGTTCAAGTTCCATTTTAAGATCACTCACATATACCTGATTTTCACTTCAAAACTGTCAATATGTCTAGTTTTAATCCTGAAGGGGAAAAGAAAATGACATACCACAAGGGAAGCAATCAAAAAATGGTAAAAAAATTGACTACTGGATCTTTCAAATTAATACAAAAAAGATGATCCAGCTCCTTTTCTAGTCTGTTCCCTATAAGGTGCTTTCTGTTTCTGAAACATATCTTTCATATGACTCACAGGGGAAACTGTGCAGACTGGGGTCTGGACTATACTTTCTGTAATGTGATATTTTCTTAAGGCCTATGGGTACTATTAGCTAACAGATAAATACGACCATATAAATAGAGCCCAGTAGTTCCAGGGATCTCTGGTTTTGGTAATACATACTTGCCTGGAAACATCAATGGTAAAATAAATGACCTAAAAAAAAAAAAAATTGCATATACTTTCCAGAGTTGGAGGCAGCATCCAAGATCTACAGCCAGGCTGGGCAGCGGCAGCCGCCATGCTCTTAAAGGAAATTAGAACTACCACTTCCATATGTATGACTTCCATATGCACCACTTCCATGGCACAGGGCGGTGACCTCTTTTCAAAAAATACCACTAGAAAGGATTCTCCTGTTTGCTAGTTTCTGAACACTGCAGTTTCCCTAGTTCAAGGTCAATACAAGAAGGAAATCTCTTTCTCTTACAAAATCAAGTTAGACATTTACCTTGCCTTGTGCACTATGCTACTGAACACACCTGGTTTGAACAGCCGAGCACAGAGAAACAGGAGAACAATGTGAAGGAGAAGAACTTTGTGGCAGGGTAAAATACAGAAACATCTGTCTTTTGCTTTCCACTGCAGTATGAGACAAGTAATGTAGCACCTTCTATTCAGGTTATTCAAAAAAACAACTTATTAATTTTTTAAACCAATTTTCCATACATTTTCTTTCTTCTCAGATAATTCCTAAAATTAAAAATTAAATTAAAAAAAAAAAAATGAATAATAATACCAGGTTAATCCAATAGCATTAATCCTTTTGGCTGTGTGCACATGAGCAGCCAAAGTTATTAAAATGACAAAAAATTGCAAGTGTATATTTGGACAGTACTTTCAAATGCTGTTCCAGACATATACCTCCTCCAAAAGTGCAACCCTCTAATAATCTGCATCAGCTGGGGTCCCAAACAAATTCATTGTTGAGAAGCAAGTCATACTGCAGGCAATAGAGCAGCGAGAGTAAAGCAGAGATAAATGGGGAAAATGGGAAGCAACATCTTCATTTCTATGCCACAAAGTTGAGATCCAGCTGAAAGAACTGGTCATATTGCACTGGAGTCCTGCATATAAATGTGTATCTGATGACACACCCACAGACTGACAGAAAGTCCATGAGGCACATGTAATCTTTCAGAGTTAGTTCCTCTGTGTTCAAGAGCATGTCTTCATACCCTAATCACCTCTCTAATGGCTGTCTAAATGGATTTTTTTTTTTTTTGTTACAGTCCTTTTCAAAAAGGATCAAGACCAGTTTTAGCCTTTGCAACCAAAGTTAAATTTGGTTAATATGCACATTTTACAGATGTAATCCTGCATTCAAGTACCATTTTGAGATGACCCTAGAAGATTAGTGTGTACACACATGTGCAGTTGTTTATTTGTAGTCTGTCTGCCCCACAGCATCATCCCTTATTGCATGAGTCTTTACTACAAATGGCTCAACGTAATCCACTGCAAGAACAAAAAGGATGTGTAGGTGTTCCAAGTTCACTGTGATGGCAGCAGATAAATTATAGGGAGACTATTAAGAGCAATATGGACATGAAAAGATGGATGAGGGAACACACTAACCTTGAACTCACTCTCTGACCAGGCAATTTAAGTTAAATAGAGTGAATCTGTTAGACACTGAAGGTTCAAGTGCAGCAGATGATGCACAGCTCCAGGTATTCACCGACACAGGTTCAACAACCCACATAGCTACCAGTGCCTTGATGGAATGAATTAATAAATGAACAGATGAAACCAAGCAAGACAGAGGCAACCTCAGTGAGCAGAAGAAAGCCTTTGGGAGGGCATTTACAGCTCAATCTCCTTGGCTGAAACCATATGTCTGTAATTAGTTAATTTAAATTCCTGCTAACACTCTCCTGCTTCAAAGTCCGGTAGCAATAGATTTCATCAACTCAGTCCTGTACTCATAGAAAAAGACAGGTCAATCACCTTTTGTTTATGACCTTTCACCACCTTTTGATTGGAAAACTACAACATATCACAGGTTATGTTAAAATATCCATGTCTACAGAGCATGATATGTGGAAATCCCAAACATAATAGGGATCTGAAACCCATCCCTAGTACCACAGATGGCAATAAGACCTCTAGGCCATTCCTTCACTCTAAACCTGCAAAAATATGAGAACAAACATTCAGTAAGTGTCAGCTACACTTAACACACTTAACATACTAAATACTATCAGATAACATGCCTGATAAAAAAAACCAAATTCTATTCAAGATATCACCAAGGCAGAAATGTAAAATATTCTAACCTAGAGCGGTCTAAATCTAAATTATGCTACTGAATCAATCTTTCAAGCAGCTGTGATACCAAGTGGACTATGATGTATTGATCTCTTTAACATCATCCCTAGAATTAATTGACAAATTGGGTTCTGTATTATCCCTGGAAGGCATCAGACATTTAAAATAAAGTTTACAATGTGGATAAAACTTCATTTTGGTGTGCCTCACTCCACACTTTCAATTTAAAGCATGGTTGCTATTCTAGTGATCGTTTCTTTTGCCTTTCCTGCTAATAAGCTTTCTGCAAGAGTGGGTATCGTGAGCACAGAACTAATACAGAGTGCATGACAGATCTCATTTGCACAACAGATCTGCAGTGCAAACAAAAGCCAAAAATCCTTCTCTATTCATTCTATAAAGGAAGAAGGATTCTCTAGGTGAAGAAATACTGGAGAGGTTTTGCATTAACAAACACTGGATATATTTATTAATGTATTTTCTCCTTCTACTGCCAAACACTTGCAGAATTCCTGATCTCATTGTAGTGATACTGTTTAAAAAGGGACCAATGCAAATCTCTTCATCTGCATATGCCCAAGAATGCAAGCCTAGTTTCCAGGGGACAGTAAGGACTATTTTGAGAAATACTTTCATGTGCCTGAAAGAAAAAAAAACCACGATAGGGAAAAATATTCTATACAGAGATGAATTAAACTGATATTAGACACAAAACAAGATATTAGTTTTATTTGAATATATGTGACTGAAGTTCCATTATCCACAAGTAGCCAGCACAAAGGAAAATGCATACATCATTTGGAGACAATACTTACAGTGTAATATTTAAGTGAAACAAATAAAAATAATTTTTAAAAAATAGGGGATCATGGAATCTTTGAAAGGTTTGGGTTGGAAGGGACCTTAAAGATCATCAGTTCTAATTCCCCTGACATGGGCAGACCTGGCCTCGAAAGCTTTCATCCACATGGGACATCCACAACTCTCTGGGCAACCTGTACTGGTGCCGCACTACCCTCACATTGAAAAATTTTTTCTTGGTATCTAAATGCCTCCTCTTTTAGTTTAAAACCATATCCCCTTGTTCCATCACTATATGCCCACACAAAAATTGCTCTCCCTCATTTCTGTAAACCCTGTTAGGAGCTGGAAGGCAGCTCTAAAGACTGGAGACTTCAACTTTCTCTTCTCCAGGCTAAACAACCCCAGCTCTCTCAGCCTGAGCTCCTTCGAGGGCACATCTCCATGGCCTTGCTCTGGACCTATTCCAACATGTTTTTCCTCTTCTGAGGGCTTTTCATTCACCAGAACTCCCAAGTCCTCCTCAGGGCTGCTCTCAATGAGTTTTTCTCCCAGTCTGCTCAGGCCTGGGATTGCCCTGACCCCAGTGCAGCACCCTACACTTGGATTTGTCAAACCTCATTAGGTTCTTGTGGGATGCAAAAAATAAGAAAGACACCTGTGCCTCTTGCAAGCAGGAGGAAACTGTTCATGAAAACAGCGTAGTAAGTAGCATCATTCACACTACAAAGGAAACACAGGCCTTGAAGTATCTTCGCAGATAAGGCTAAATGTAAATATCCTCTAGTCTGACCTCCACTCACTGACAAGAGTTAATTCCCCTTTGAATCAAAATACTACTTTTAAAAAAGAATTTTAAAATATTATAGAAATACATTGTTTTAATACATATCTAGCTTACCTACCCTCTATATTATTTCCCAAATGAATTTGTACAAGTTCTATTGCTGGTACTTCTGTTTTACACCCTTATAATTTGCTATTGATTTTCTCTTTATTAATTCTGTCACAGTATCATCTTCTGCTTGGTGACAACCATAAACCAGAATAAATGAATGGGTGATAGAAGAAGCCAGTGATTAAACACTATCAAAAAATTGTATACCTTTCAAGACACTGAATGCTAGAGAAGCACAGTAAGTAAGGGTTGTCTAGTGATGTAAGATAGAGCTTGTGGATAATTTACCTTCATTCCCTCCTCTAAACCAAGTACCATGATATCTAAACTCAGCAGCAGTCAGTAACGTGCAGGAGAAATTAATCTCATATATGAGACTATTATATTTTTCATCCTGGCCCAAAAAAAAAAAGCATTATGCCTCTCAGTGACTACAAGTAAGTTTAAAGTTTGGGCTTTAGTGATACAGAAGTCATAATCTGATTCTGATTTATCACCCCAGCAGGAGAGAGATCATATACAAGCTACATGGATATTTAAACAGTAGCAAGCAGTCAGAGGTCTGGTAGAAATAAGACTACAACTCCCTTTAGGAGGAATTAACAATTAAGAAGATGGGACAGCAGGGGATGAGGGAGGGCTAGAGAGATGGAGAAAGAAATAAGGAAGAAAAACACTTTCCATACGAAATATTTCCAAGAGCAAAAGCAGAAGCTTCGGATCCAGCATGCAGAAATAAAATTGCACAAGACCTACAAAAACCATTTTGCTATGATCCCCTAAGAGCTTCTGAGCTTGGCCATATTTGGTTTGACGTATTATTTTGATTTTTATTTCCACTTCTACTCACCTGTTTCCATAAACTTTGTACAAACATTCTTGCCACCTAGTTACAACATCCAGACTCGTGTTAAGAATACTTTCTAATATTGGTAAACAGCAAATGCCATTTCTTTAAGGTTTTGTAACATTTTCCAGGATCTAGCAACCAAGCATTCTTTCTTCTGATTTTGATAGGTCGATATGATATGCTATGCTTGGTTTAACAGAGTACGTTGAAGAAATCTTATCTAAAGAGGAGTCTTCAGTGGTTGGTACTTGCCAGGAAGAGTCACAAACAGGCAGCACAATAACTCAAATATTATTCTAGATGTTTTAATATCATCATAATGCACTACCAGTAACAGGCTAGGGAGAAAAAAATAACAATGCTTAAAATTGTATGTAGAGAATATAAAGAATAAAAATCATAACAACAATGATACTGATACAACAACTATACAAACAACTATTCTCTTACCAACAGATCTTACCTTTGACTTGGAGCATGAATATGGTCAGCACAATTACTACAAACTCTCAGCTTACTGGGAGTGCTAGCAGATCATAAAGCTAGATGGACAAGATAACTACTTAATATCCCTTTGAGATAAACACAGATATCACTAGTCTTAGTAAAGGTCTCGGAAAAAACAGTACTACAATTAAACACAGTGAATAGAAAAAGAAATTACGTTTGCACATTTTTCTACACCAGATGCAAAGACTACTGTCATGCAATTTTGTAGTTTGAATAAAATGTGATAGATTAGGAGAAAGGTGAACTTTACAGCTCAGTATGAGATGTGCTAAACAATATATGAAGGAATGATGTTGTAACACTAATGGGATATTTAAATGGGTTATGTACAATGTCTAGTGAACTGCTGAGAGCTCACTCAGTATCTGCAATAGTGCAGGAAAAGATGAAAAAGTATCAAGTGGCTGGAAAAAAGGGCTTAATTGTCAAACTGCCAGAGAGAGCAGTTCTGCCAGGTTGTAATAAGGAACTTATTGGGACCTGCTGATTTAAGGATTTCTAGTTTAGTAGCTGTTACTTAATCTTCTTAATTACTGCAGGAAAGCAAAGCATATTACATCATCTAGTCCCTTCCCCCTCTTCACCAAATATTTATTCAATGTATTTCAATGTTCAATATTTATTGAACATCTCTGTCACTCCTGCATTCACATGATCAATCCCACTATTGCCATCCAGAAACATACTGATAAAAATTTCAGGATTTATCTTGTTCTTCATATATTTAATCCTCTTATTTTTCCTATTTCTGCTGACTATAAATGTCACCTTCTGTCCTTCCCTTATCAGTTCTGTCCAATTTCCAGTTTTTGATTTACATTATTAAAGTCCTCTTTCATCTATTTTTTATATACACTTATTATTCATAATAGCATTATTCGTAATAGCATCCCCACAGAGTCACTTTCTAATCAGTGTGACTCACACTTTTCTGTGGATTTTTGGACATTTAGTAAAGTGAACATCTACCAATTGCCATCGCTATTTTCAGTCACAACTGTTTTCTATTTTGCTGCAACTGTTCCTTCCAGGTCATGAAGACACAGGCATTTAACATCCAGTCCAAAACAAATTACATCCATTTGCACCAAAACTACCAAGTTCTAAGACCACGATCAACACTATGATACATCAAAAGGAAAGTCTCAAACATTGCATAACACTTTGAGTTAAGAAACAGCTAAATTTACTGTTACATCAAGATGCAACAATGGTTTGGGCAAATTATCATCTGCAATCTCATGAATTCAAAGATTTCAGGGTTGGCGGGATGGTCCATCTGCACAAATTCAGATGGACGTCAATCACCAAAATTCAAGTATGACATCTCACTAGACTACATTGGGAGATACAGAAAAGTACAATAAGGAAAGTAAGCAAGCAGCCAAGCTTTTATTTCTGTCCACATTTTTCTGGTCCCTAGACAGTTTCAAGTCCAGTGAAGATGCAGCATTTTAATTTTAAATCCAATTAGACCTGGCCATTTAGAGAAACCAATGTTTTAGGAACTTGACAGGGTGCTAGCTTTACTAATCTGCCGTCTGAAACTACACATGGGTACACACTGCAGCACTGTCCTCTGGGCCAGTGTTTAACAGTGCCTTCCTCTTGCAGAATTATTGTTCTAATAGATCCCAGGTATGAGCAAGTTCTAAGACATGACTGCCTCTGACAGGTACTATAGGTATAATTTAGCCACATCTTTTTTTCCTTATTCATACGCTTCCTCCAGTAAATTTGATCCTTGCTACCCTAAATCAAACTTTTGTTCCTGCAATCACTGTGTCTTTTGCCTACCTACTTCATGGCATACCTTCCTGTCACGTTTAGAAACCAAAGGAAAATTCTGGCCACCTAAACCTCTCAATATGTAACAAACTAAACAAAATAAACATCATGAGGAGGTCAGGAAAGTACAAATAGGTTCTTTTTCTCCGCGTCGATTTTCTGAATCTTGCAGCAGCAGGACATACAACAAAGAAGAGAAAGAAGCCAGACCAACAAAACCTATTCTAGGATGATAAACTCATTTAATCAGAAGGCACTATGAAACTTAGTTTTGCAGGGAAACATAATAAATTTGTCTTCTCTAGGTACATAAAAAAAATGTCAAGAAAATGTTACATTTCACTTTATTGCTACTACTTTTTAGTAAAATTATTTAAACCTGTGGGTTTGACAATAGAGTTATTTGACAATAGAGGGTTGATTTGGTTAGACTGTTTTTATTTTTAGTAGAGATGTTGTCTAAAATCTGATTAACATGCAAAAGATTTCACTGCCCAATTTAAAAGAAGTTTATACACTGAATCAAACCAATCAAGAATTTCAGCTTCTGTTCCTAACAACCAAGTTCCGTACCTATCTGCAATGCTCTCATCAATCAGAAGACTGAAATATTTAGTTTTATTTTCTGAGTAACACTCAAATATTTTTAGAAGTCTTTAGGTATTTAAAGTGGCAGAAAATCTCAAATACTAGCAGTCAAGCAGAAGTACAGCTTTCAATTACAGCTTAAATTATGAATAATTTTTATCAATATTAAGAAGGGATAGATGAATAAATATATTACTGATTGTAGCACTGATGGGGAACATGCCTGAAAGACCTCAGGTGTGCTATTACTGACATTATAACTGCAAACCTAACAAAACCTCAAACAAGTTTAATACTAAAATAAGGCTTCACTATTTAAAGACATCTTTTCAGGTATCATTCCAGGGGCTGTGCCAGTTTCCATGCCACCTTATCACAGGAGTATCTGGATTGTTTAGCACTATGGACAGACAGGAACAACTCAGAGATTTCACCTTCCTATGTAACATTAAGAAATGCAAAATGATCCCTTATATCTAACCTCAGCTAGAGAAAGCCATACCTTATGAAATTATCTTCAGTCATGGCCAGAAATATATTTTATACTTGTTTGTCTCTAAAAAGAACAGAACTTTCTTCTCTTTCTTCAGTAGAATACTTCAAATAATCATTTACTTATTTCAGAATTTAGAGGTGCCAAGTCCTTTCCCACCCCAAACCTGCTTATCACAGTGGGAGAGGCAATAGCTTGACTGCTGTGGGTGTGGGGTTTTTCTGTTTTTCCTTAGTGTGTCGGAAGATCTGTTTTATTATATATACACAAATTATGCAAATATTAATTTGAAGTCTTGTCACAGACTTTCTTTTTTTGATGCTACTTCCATAAAGACTCATATTAACTCTTACACCAAATAGTTTCAATTTGGTCCCCACATTGTGTCCATAAGCACTTTAGGCAACACAGATGGAAACTGAGCCATTTACTACATTTCTTTTGACAGACATCCCATTGTCTACTACAACTTGTGTCTTCGTAATAGTGCACCTGCATTCTTCCTACTGAAATTTCAGCCACATGTTCATATTTTCAGACTTATATCTCTCCTTCCTTGGTGGTTGTGTCTTTTCAAATACTTATATTCACTAGAGCTTGAACTTTTAACAATACACAAATTATATACAATGAGATTCAAAATAATTTATAGAAATTCTTCCAATCTTTGGTTGTAACAACATAATATTATTTCCCAAAACCCCATCAATCATCTTTAAAAAGAGAGTTTGTAGATATTTCTGAACTGTCTATATCCTTACATAATTCTTTCAGGTATTCCTAAATATCTGGTCATACAACCATAAGTGTAACCATAGCCTCATCTACCACCATATATTGGCACCAGTTTCTCTTTTTGACCAGGCCATTATCCACATATTGATGAAGAGGAAGGTGTTCAACCTTTGTATATAAATATAAATAGCAAAGTTTAAAATTTGAAACTAAAGCATCTAGTGTTTGGTGAAACGTTGCTTTTAAATGTTGCAATAACAAATATTACAGAAGTCTAAATATACCAATAAGATATTTTAAATCCCACAGATTTCAAACTTATTATGAACCTCCCACAGTTTTCCATTCACAACAAAATTAACTATGTGTGATTTCCTAAAGTCTTGTGGTTGATAGTTTTTGGCATTTAAGGAAACAAAATTTACAACTGAAACTGTTCCAAGCACAGGACATAAAAGGAATCTGCATGGATAGATTGCTTGACATTTCATAATACCTACTTCTCCACACATTTTTAGAATTTTCCTTTTTCACCTGACTGCCTATTTTCACAAGCCTTTTATGCACACACAAATTTAGGGGGGTTTTAGGAGACACGTACTTCTACCAACTTCTGCTGAAATTATTCAGTAAAGTCAGTAATTTTAGAAATTGTAAAACTGGTAACTTAAGAGAAGTAGATATGCCTGTTCCAATTCACACACACAAAAGGTCTTTCTGCTTAAAGTCACATATCCATAGAAAAATGAATTTAAAAAGTGGCGAAACATGAAGGAATTCAAAACTTCTACCTAGCTGTTCAGCACAGTGCACTAGGGAAAAAATCAGCATTACTGGAAGTCCAGATCTGTGCTCTTTGAGGCACTCATTAGATACACTATCATGTAGACTTCCATGTTTGGTATAACTTCTTGAGCTAACTCAGTAACTGGTAGCAGTCTAATTACAGAAGCATGGAGTGCACAGTTCAGGATCCATTAAATTACCCTTCTTCCTACAGTTGAATTAGCTCATTTAAATGTAGCTTGGATCACCTCGGGATCAGAATGAACTGAAACATCTCTTTAGTTGCTGGTGAAGAAGAAGGGTAAATTAACCAGAGAAGCCTGGGATTTCAGTGATTTAGGGGGGTTGCATGGTTTTCTAAGTGAACAGTGCAAACTGTTCCTATGACGACCTCTACTTCTCAAAAGTTCTAAACACTTAGAGAAAAAACACACCAAAATGTCCAATACTTGTGACTTACTCCACAGGGCCAGATGCAGAAGTATGACTCTGTAGAACTGCACCTCAAATTTATTTCAGAAAAGTACCACACAAAGGGCTGAATTGTGTCTCACCTCTACCACATTTAAATTTTAAAAGTATGGATACTTATATATAAGGTAGTTCATTTATTATGGAAAGGGTAACAGCTGATGCTAGAAAATCATACCTTTTTAAGAATCCAGTCAGGAGTGAGATTCCAGAGCTGGCTGATGCTGCATGCGTTGCCTGGAAAGGTTGGCAGTGGCTCAGGGCAGAGCAGGGCTCATCCATGGCAGCTGCCATGCCCCAGGGCTGTGCTCAAACACACACCACAGCCCCTCTCGCTCAGCCCACAGCCCTTCACTTGTACCTCTGGCTAATCTACCCTGCCTAGTTCTTTCAGATGGCATCGAACTACAAATACAGGATACACTGGCTTCCTACATGACAGCAATAAGGTTAGCCAGTGTGAATCTGCATATTAGTTTCAAAAAATTCTCTGAAAGATGGTATCATTCCTTATAAACATTTACTCTTTCTGTTTAGGACATATTCCAAAACTTGAAGAATTTTAGCACGGAAGCTATGGGTACACTGCTTCTCAAACCATATCCACTTACAGTCACCAATTTATCTAATTTAAAAGCAAAATGCTCCTCTTCCCCATTACATTCAGCCAAAGCTTATGTCAACATCTTTTTCTGACCCAGTATCTAGAGTATCTACAGTTTTTAAGAAATTATAACATTATTTACACTGTCGCACTAGGTTCAGAAACAACTTCGTCAGGGACGAAATATTAATAAAATATTCTTGGGCCTACACCTTCCATCAACATATATTAAAGAAGTCAATTAAAATAAATATGCAGTACTGAAATAAGTCACAGTGAATTATAATGAACGGCATGACATGAATCCAATAAAACTTCTGGTATTTCCAGCATCACATTGGGACTGCACTTTCAACTGAGCCTCATGGTTTAGGTCACCTGCAGACATGAAAGGCCAATCCATACACGGCTGCCCTTGCACAGATAAAGCAGGTGCAGCCTAGGAGTGTTGGTGGATTGCTCTTGTCATGTCCCCAGTCTTGTCAAAAATGCTCTTTGGTAGTAGCTGAGGTAGCTACTCCTGTGACCTACACAGTGTCCTGAAAAAAGACTAACATTACAGTTTCCATCTCCCAGTTGGAGCTGTTTGCTGTTATTTTTTTTCTTCCCTGTCCCAGACCCCCTACCAGTGCCAGCTCCTTTTTTGATTACATCCCTTCTCAGCAAGGTGCACTTCCAGTGCACTCACCTCTTAGAGCTGATTTCCCCAGACCATCAATCACCAACAACTGAGACTACTAACAGGAAGCTCGTCCTACCACACTCTCTATGCTCCAGTGCTAGACCCCTGTATTAAGGAAAAAAAACATGCTATTATTTATTGGTATACCAGTAGATCCCTCATCAACCTTTTTCTAGGTAGCTTTTCTGCAACATGCTCTGACGGGAAGCATCTATTAAATCCACACCAAAACAACCTCTCCACACCAATTTATCAACACCTCCTATCTACTGCATCTGGCAGGCATAACGAGACGCAGTTGGCCTTACAGCTCAAAGAAGGGCAGATTAAGTTCCCATCCTATCCAGGTTTCTGGATGTTTGCTTTACATGGCTTTTTGTTCTGCTCCTCATACTTAAGTACTGCACTATCTGGAAGCCTGAGTAAGCAGTTTATTGCAAGCCCAGAGATGCTGAAAACATTCTTCTGCTTTTGAACCCATAATGCCTTAAATGTTGCTGCTTTTGTTTCAGACTGGAAGAAAGGCTCTTTTCACAGCTGCACCTGTTTGTGTAATAGGCATTACCTCCTTCCACAGATTTTGCCTTTCCTTGAATAAACACTAAGTGTCACCAATCTTGGTGAGAGCTTTAAATGGCTGAATCAAATACATATTAGCAAATACATTTTAAATGTTAAAAATATACTAAGATGAAAATGTCTAACAGAAAGTGAAAAAGGGGAATTTTTAGAGCAGCACAGCATGAGATCACCCCTTGTACCTGTGAAAACGAGAAAATGCAAAAAGGAATCAATCTAACACTCTTTGTTCAAATAGCATCTTCAATAATACATTGAATTGTGCTTAAATCTTGGAAAGACATGTATTGTGAGTCAACTGAACTTCAAGCAAATATCACAAAGGTATCTTTTAAGATGTAATAGACAAATCAATAATAAATGCTGCCTATTTATTAATCATTCCACAATACATTCTGGATGTTCAAGATACCTTCCAGTAGTTAGCAGGTACAGACACATCCAGGTACATAGCGTTCGCACTGTCACACAGCAGGAGCTCAGGAAAGGATCAGGATTCACTGGAGAGTGCACAGTCTCCAGTGAACAAACTCAAACTCACATCTTGTTTGTTGTCTGACATCAGACCAACTGTCTTTCTGTCCCTGCTCCCTCTCTCCATGAATAAATGGGAATAACGGCAAAATAAATGCTGCTAATAGTCCTTTATTTTATTCTAGAAACCATAGTATTGACATTCTCCTGTATCACCAAGTCATCTTTTAACAGCTACACTGCAGGAAATCCAAGCCCTGACAGAAGACATATGTGTACATACTACTGCTACTTAAATGTTCAATTAAATTTTTATTGTATAAAACTTTAGCTTGTAATCAGTTTAGAGAGATACAAAGTTAAAAAATGATATGGCACTCCTTTCTGAAGTGCTTAGATTTGAGGATATGTAACATAATGTTGAAGCATAATTAAAAGTGTCTTTAAAGTCAATATAATGAAAAATAATTGCTTACATCAAGGAAAATTTGGATATTACAGGCGAGTGAAATAAGAGTTAGTATATTCTGCACAGGAATAAGGATTCATCTGTGAAAAGCAAAGGAAAAACACATCTGAAAGCAAAATTCTTTCTTTCACCTGTTTACAGAATTAAGATTAAATGATTTTGAGTTGTCAGCCAAACACAAAGGCAGTACCACACATGACTGCAGCAGAAATAGCGCAAAAGAAATGTAAAAATTCCTAAAAGGAAATACCAAACCACCATCAACATTCTCAGGACCTGGTTAAAAACAATAGTTTTAAATATATATCTGTGCTATTGTCCCATCCCGCTGTAAAAGAAAGGGGGAGCCGGGAAGGATTCTTTTTAATAGATTTCTCGGACAAAAAATGAAGCGCAAATGCGGCAATATTATATCTGAGAAAACTATTTATAAAGAAGGGTAAGTGCTCCTACCAAAGGGGGACAGAAAAAGGAACGAAGAGGGGGGGAAAGAGAGAGACGGAGAGAGAAAGAGAATATCGGACAGATGGTTCCCGCTGTACCGCGGGCGCCCATCGGCGAGAGCTTGGCACAAGGAGCGTGTGCGCTGCGAGCTGCGAGGAGGCTGCGCTGCTCCTGGGGCGGGCTGGGCGCGATTTCCAAACAGCAGCAGCCGCGTGTGCCTTCCGTGGGCGACGAACAGAACAGGAACAGGAACAGCAACAGGCTGCTGTGGCTACGGGGGGACGCGGGGAGCAGCTCCGGGCCGTGAAGGCTGCGGGGCTGCTGCGGAACACACGGCGGCTCCGGGCTGGGCACAGACGGCGGCGGCTCCGAGCTGGGTGCAGGCAGGAATTGCAGGCAGGGTGCAGGCAGGAATTGCCGGCAGGGTGCAGGCAGCAGCAGTGGCTCCGGGCTGGGCAAACAGCGAGCACGAGGTTGCTGCGGCGATGGAGCTGCCGCGGGGAAGCAGCGAAGCAGGGCAGGACAGGGGCAGACAGCACAGACAGACAGCCAGGGGAGCAGAATCGCAGGGAGGAAAACGCAAGGGGGGAGGGGGGCAGAGCTGACCCTCCAGGCAAGCCCCTCTCCCTCCAAGAACCCACAGGAAAATGGCCCCGGGTTGTATCGAATTTAACTGCTTTTATGTGCTTGGCTCCCGTATCGGCCCCGCGCGTTGCTCCCGCGCACCCGGGGTTCTGCCGCTCCGGGCTTGGGGCGGGACCCTGCAGCCCCGCAGGGAAAGCTTTCCCTCTCCTGATCGCCTGCCAGGCAGAGCCTCCCCGGGGTCAGAGCTCCCCGCACGCATACAGCACACATACAAATTACATACAGTAATTTGTTCACCTCATGCATAACATATGTTGAGGCATCAATAAAAGTATTGGTCCCTCTCAGCTATATATCCATATATAGTGTGTGTATATGCAGCTATTAAATCTGGAAATGGATGAACACAATTTTGGACACTGAGTGTCTAGTCAGGAGATCAGGTTCTATATGTACATAATCCATATTTTGAAAACTATTACTAGTCCTCTCTGCTATCCTGAGTAATGTTTTCTGCTACCAATTGTTTTCACCTTTCAAGCCTGAACAGAATAGGATATAATATGATCTCAGGTCTGGCAAATAACCATTGAGGTTAAACATTGACTTCCTAATGGTAACCCTTGTATGGATAGGTGATGTCAAGACCCAAATTATGACAGAAACCCAGGAAATACCGTCTATAAATACAATATTCTACATAAAATGGCAACAGATTAAAAAAAGATAAAAGCCAAATAATTCAAAGGCTATAAATGAAATCTAGTTTCACTACTCACTTCTTAATTTATATACAGTAAATTGGATGCATCAAGTCAGACATTAATATATTTAGAAAGCAACATCATACTATCATAGGTAACTGATATATGGTTAAATTTATATGTTCTTCCATTACTCTAAAACGTGTCAGTAGATACCAAAAATATCTGCACTTTTAGGGGTCTCTAATTTTGAACTAATTACTTAACATCTAGCTTTGCTGTCTGTTCCTACTGCGAACATACACTTAGTGGTTCTCATAGCAACCATTTTGTATTTAATAATGTAGCAGAATGACTTATTAGACCTAAATTAAAAAGCTATATTTGATACATGCAGTAGCACATAATAATAATAATAGTTGCTGATTAAATTAGTCAGCTTGGTACAGAAAAGACTTGAATCACAGAATCTCACACATCAGAGAAAGGAAAAGACATTTCATCCAATACATCTACTTCCTGATGCATAATTTATCTCAGGATATATTTTGGAATTTTAGTCTAGCCCCATTCTAAATGTCACCAATAATCACACTTTGATTGCTTTACTATGAAGCTTAGCAAATCTTTTCAAGAGGAAATTTTTTTCAAGAGATGATTAACTGAACTAACCTAAGAAATAATTTGTGTTTTATCTTTAATATTTAGGTATTAACAGATAGTAACAGCCTCATGATATCAGTCCCAGTTTTGTCCCATTTTTTCATATATAAAATATAGCAATTAAAATAAAATATGACACATAATTTTTTTTTTCTCCAAATTACTGGCAAGGATGTTGAAATTGCCATCAGGTGAGCATCGGTTTTACAAATAAGCTCTACTCCTTTAGCTAGACTGTCCACAAGGAGCGTAATTCAAAGACCTTAACTTGTGATTAAAAAAAAGAATTTACAATAAACACCACTGTTTGGGTAGCATTATTTTAAAGGAAATCAAAAGTAGCATTAAATGAGGGAGCTGTGATGAAAAGGGAAAGATCAGAACCATTCTCCCAGGCAACAGACAAAAACTGACTAGTCAAAAACTGTCATTAGAACAGACATATATTTTAAACTTTAAAAGTAACTTTGCCAAATGGTGTTCTCCTAGTCAGATTCCCATGTGTACAGTCCAAGAGATATCTTTTGACAAAGATCTAAACCCCTGAGAGAACCTAAGTAGTTGAAATTACAGAAATGTCTAGCTCATTAAAATATGCAAGCTTCATAACCCTCACTCAACAGCTGAAGTGCCAAAATTCTTAGGAATACAAGCTTTTGATGGAGGGTTTTGGATTCTGCTAACAGGTTTCCTTCCCCTTTTAGTCCTTATCTCCCACTGAATCCCAAAAATGTCCATGTTCCCTAAACAACCTGGCTTAGGTACTTCGTTTAGATACTACCTTGGCACACAATCATGAAAGCAAAATGAAAGCACAGTGCCTGAATATCTTCACATGAGGAAATTCAAGACTTAACTCTTCCCCCCTTACAAAAAACACCCCCATACACAGTGACAGAGGCTCATGTGGGACAAAAGATGCTTCAGAACTCTCCATGAAGGCACAATGCTTTACAAAGAGTGCAAGATTCGCTGGACTAGAAAAATAGCTTAGTAGAAGCCATAATTCCCTTCACAGGGGTCCAGAGACTCAAGAGAGAGAAGTCCTTGGCCTTCATTGCAGCGCCCAAACCTGTTCCAGTGATAACACCGTTCACTGCTTAACATAAGGTACATAAAGCTGTCCTGGCAGCAAGGGCTGCAGTCAAGCACTCTTCTCTCTCCAGCGGCTTTCCATAAAAGTCTGTAATAGATTCATAGACCTTAGACCTTTTAAATGGCCCTGCTTTAATATGAAAAGCACATTTACGCCCTGTACGACTACGACACTTTTCTGGAGATAAGAAATTATTTTTAACCTTTCAGATGAAGCTTTGAAACTGAATGCCTGAATGACTGCTGTAATTGCTATGATATTGGATTTTAAAAAGCAGCAATATAGGTGCTTGTGACCATAAGTTACAGATCTCGAGAGTATTTTGAATATACTTTAAAGAGAAAAAGGCAAAGCAGAATGGAAGTAGAAAACTGCAGCATTTTTCTGAAAAGTGAACTGGTACAAGATGGGGGTGTGTGTGGGTTTGAGGGTGGTAGGAAAATTAGATTTTATAATAATCACTGTGGTTTTAGGTTTTTTAGGCTTATTTTTAGGGATGTCAATAAATTTTAATGATCTTTCTTGCCAATCAATTTTATTCTTGTACTTAATTTCTGGAGTAAAATAATCTATCCCCAAAACAAACAAACAAAAAAAGACCAAAACCTGCCAATATAAAGATTTAGATACAAAGATTACTGCAAGAAATGCATGCATTGTCCTCATTCAATGTCAAAGGAAATAGTACAGGCACAGCAGGTCATCCTGCTTCCAAAATCCAGCGAGAGCTGACTCAAACTGTGGTCCTACCCAGGAAAGAAGTCTTGATCTCCTTTAGAGCTTAAATCTCCGTCTCAGATGAAGGCCATGTAGTCTCATCTGAGTGCTCAGCTTGTACTTCTCATTTCAAAATACACATCATTGGTGGCTCACCCAAAATTGTGAACTTCAATTAATCCCATCTGAAGGGCATGACTTAGCCCATAAACTGTACAGTTTAGACATTTACCTCGAGTCTGTGGATGCCACACTGAGGAACAGCTGAAACTAAAGCATCGTCAAACATCACAAGTAACATTTCTCTGTGCCTTAATTCTAAGGTCTTTACTACAGCTAATGCTGCAATCTCAGCCTAGGAAATGGCCAAATGACAAGGAGATACTCTCTCTTACTGCACCACAGTAATTGATAATTACATTCTCATTTACAGGAATTCTGCTCTCAGATACGATTAATTAAAACATTTGTGGAGAGGAGTTAATATCAATACAGGGATTGTCGACCAGGTTTGGTGCAGATAGATAAAATGGAGGGCAGAAATAAAACATAAAAATTGCCCAGCCCAGGTTTGGTTTGCAAAGAGGAAAATTATTTCAAAGGCACCCTCTCCCCCAGCAAAAACCTTCTTCTTGTAATTGAGAAAACCTAAACTGAAAGACAACAAATCTGAAACAAAATCAATATAACCTTATAGTGTGATTAATAATGAGACACTTTTCAAAGTGCAACTGGCACTTTAAAAGCCCGGCTGTTCTCTCTGATTGAAGGTTTTCACCATGAAAACATTTGGCTAAGAAATGGCAGATTTACAGGGTAGGCAGCAATTGCTCATTAGGTGAAAGCAAAACTTAATCCGAAATTACTTTCTCAGATTTTTATATAGTGCATTTGAAACAAGTTTTTGGGGCTTTCTATCAAGGGTATTCTTGTCCGCAGAACAGAAACAGCAATCTTACATTAAGCAAATGCTTCTTTTAGTAGCTGTCTAAACAGTTTTTTGAACACAAATTTTACTATTGTAGTAAAAATATTAACAACAATATACTGCATTTTATTATTTATTTATTTATTTATTATACAAATAAAAGGAGAAAAAAGAATCCACGTATTTAAGTGGGCAGATTCTTGCAAAAAAATTAACAAAATTTCAGTAAATACTTCAGAGGGCTAAGATTTTGTTATATTTTTGCTTTAGATTTTTTTTTTCTGCAAAGGATAAAAATATCCAAAATATCTGTTATAATTAACAGGTGGCTTTTTATAGCAAAAACACTAAAACAGAAGTAGCAACAGCTGTGAAGGAGGATATCAAAATCAAGATTATTAAGATGAAGCATAATTTGTTTTTATAAAGAGATGTTTATTTTGTATAATGGATGCAATTAATACCAGCATATGCTAGAGTGTTCATGGAATCAGTAATTAATGTAGCATTAATTTCAATGGGTTTTTAAATGCATTTGCAACACTACACATATTCAGATCTGCCATCAAACACAAACCAATTTAGTTAATAAATCAGCAGCCCCGAACATATTTTTCTAATACATGAATGTTACAGGTATGTCAGTTAAGGCTTGATTTTAATTGTAATAACAGAAGCATGTGCTTTGTGCTCCTAATTGAATAGTTCAGGCATTTAAAATATTGATCATAGGGAGTGAGTGGTAATTACTTAAGCTAAGAACAGCTGTGAACAGACATCATTAATGTTCATCTACTATAATTTATGCTTGTAGCAATATGGCTCTTTTCAGCAAAATTTAAATTAAAGAAAGCTAGCTTTAAATCTGAAAGTGAAGAAAGTGAAGATCGTTGCGTGAAAAATTATGCCATACTGAGCTATAAATGGCATCTCCCCACTGCAGTTTTGGAGCCTTTAAAGTTTAACTCTAGAGCTCTCAGGTAGTAGAGTGAGGATAATTAAACCTATAGCCATCTAACAATAATTAAGACTTTTTCCTTCTGTTATGCACCAATTAAATGGTCTCAGTGGTCTTTCCAAGCATTAATGAATGAACTGGAACATCCTGTGAGGTAAAATAGGTTAGTAAGGATCTGTTCCCATCGTATGGTTGAGAAAACTCAGGCATAAATGCAGTGCAGGGTGGTCTGAAAACTAATAAATTGATAAGTGGCTACAAGTGACTACAAAGCAGTATAATATTTAGTGCCTTGACATTTACTGGGTGTGCAAAACACATGTAATCCACACCAGCTTTATATTCTGTGGAAGTCAAAATCAGTCTACAAACAAACAAACAAAGGTATTTCTCTGGAGAGACATTTGCACTCTATCTGCACTAATGTCAGTGAATTATATGATGCATTGGTTCTTTTTTACTTTTGAAAAAAAAACTCCTGTCAGACTTCACCACTCCTCTGGCCTGTCATGTATCTTTAACTGCAAAGCGATCGAAAGCAATCCTTGCTGCAAAATACTCAAGCTGCACAGACTATGCTCATGGCCTTAAAATCAGCAGCCCAAACAAGAATCTGGGAATCTGTTTCATAGGGTAAGTCCCTCTGTGTGTGTTGAGGATCTCTTCCCTATAGCCAGTTTCCCCCCGACTCCCCAAAGTCACAATCTCCCGCTGTCTCTGCCTATTCACACGGGGTTGTCTGCTAAGAGCAGTGATAAGACCCCTGCCTGAAAACTGAAACTAAAAATAGCTGAAACATGCCCTCAAGAATCAGAAGGAATCCCCACTCTTGAATCCATGCCCCAAAATTATTAAACAGGGCAGACTGCTTAGACTGCCAACAAGACACTTGTGTGTTTGAGAAGTGTTTGTCAGATGGGGAAGGTTAGTCCACGAGCCCACGGAGTCCACACTCTCCAGGAGCAGTTAGAACCAGTGGTTTAATTCTCTTGAGAAGCTCAGTGCTTGTGAAATCAGCATAGGTTTTTCATCAAATCCAGATGAATAGTTAATTTATCCAAAGTGATCTTTCACAGAAATTACTTCCATTTTGCCCAGATTTTATTTTACCAGGTCTGTCAAGCAGGTATTAATTCAAAAGCAGAACCAAAAATGACACTCATGTCTGCTCATTGTCAGGCTTATAACCAGGTTCACAGACCATACTTTTTTATTCTCTGTGCAGGTCTGTGCTCTGCAGATTTAAATTAGATTCTGAAACTCTCTCAAAAAGAAATTTCCCATTCACACTTGGCACCTTGACAAGGGTCACACCTAGGACATACAGTGCATAAACCAAGCCAACTGCAGTGAAATCTTCTCTACCAGCAGACATCCTGAGCTCGCATTTTCCCTATAGTGAAACCAGGCTAGTATTTAAGCAGAGAAGGTTTAATGTCTTCTACAGCCAGAGACCATGATATGTCCTTAACCTGGCACTACAGGTGTGGTCCAACTCTTCAGAGCTGCCTACACACACAGGCATCAACTCATGGAGTTTTGACCATTGCGAGAATTAGATAGAGTAGGAAAAAAGAAGCTTGAGTTGCTCTGGGGCCAGTCTGATAGGGTTGAGGTAGTTCATGAATCCCAAATTATTTCATTTTAAGAAGAATCTCTTGCCTAAGACTGCAGCTGGGGAACCATTTTCTGATGTAGAGTTGTAATAACTCACACTAAATGCTTTCTTACTCCCAGGGAGGCAACAGACACAGAGAATGATGCCTTTTTCCCCAGCAAGACATTTTTATCATGGAAAAGATCTCATCTTAAATTTCTTAAAAGTGTTGAGGTATTCTGATTCAGAAGCTTCAATGACTCAGGAATTTAAACTGGGAGAAGTTAAAAAATTCCTTTCCTGTCTGACACAAGCTACATTTTTCCCCTTGTTTTGGGGGGTTTTTTGGTTGTGGGTTTTTTCTTTTGTGAAGAGGACAGCAATAATTTATTAAATTTCATGTTATCTTGCAAGAATTGAACAATAGCTATACAACTACAGAGCCATTACCAGAAGCTTTTAGTTCAGAAATATTTCAGGCAGGCAGCAGACATTGCATGAATCGTGTCCTGAAAGCTCTTTTTTGTCTTCATGGAAATTTGCCATATTTTAACTTTTGGACACATGGACTGGATTGCATGTGCTTAAAATCCTGAGGCAAAAAATGCAACTTTACCTCTAAATTCAGCAGTAAACCAGACTGGGTTTTGTTAGCATACAGACAAAGTAAGTTGTTTGTTGCAGACAGTTAAGGAAAGAATCACATTAAAAATGTGAAAGAATGATTTTCAAACTGTATTCTGTTCTTCAGTTCTTTGTGGCTTTGAGTGTATACTTTTCCAACATCATACAATATGCAATGTTTGATTGAGAACTACATTAGCCGTGGACTTACCTGTATAAATATTTAACATTTCCATGTTCTCTTGGAGGCTAAATGCCAATGAAATCATAAAGTTGTTGGAATGGCTCAAATTACATCATTAGACAAGAGAAAATGTCCATTCTTTTATGTCTATAGAAAAAAATATTGTTATTACATATTATCATTACTATGGTTTCATTTTGAGACGAAGCTCACCTGAACAAATATAAACGTGTTAACAGAAACTTCTCAAAGATTTGTCCTCATTCAATTTGCAGGGAGCAACGAGACATTTCAAAGATACTGCTGGAGGCCTTGTGAGAGTGGTTTGAATTGCCTGAGGTGGGCTAGCCCTGGATAAAGGAGCAACCAACCAGATTTGGCATTTCCTTCAGATCTTTGTTTGGGAATATGAAAGGAAGGGCCTGAGCTCCTGAGAGGGGCACATGTGAAAGCACTGTCCTTGCTGCCTCTGTGCCATTGTGCTTTGTTGCTGTTGGTACTCTGTGGCAAATGACAGGAGAAAGACCATCCCCAAGGACTACTGCCCCCACATCTCGGCGGTACCTGGACAGCTGGACATGGTCTTTTCAATGCAAAGTACATGTGTGAGCACAGGTGGGGGAAAAAAAGGGAGAAATTAAGAACTCCCCCCAGAATATTATCTGAAAATACCATTGCTCACCACCACTAACCACTGCCCAGCCTGTCCCACAGCAGCAATTGGCTCCTCCCAGGCAATTGCCTCCACCTCATATGCTGAAAATGACCATCAATGGCACTGAATATTCCTTGGTCAGTTCAGGTCACCTTGCTCACCCCCAGCTTTTCATGCACCTCTTCACTGGCAGAACCTGGGACCCTGAAAAGTCCCTGACTTAAGGAAAGCTCTACTTAGCCACAACCAAAACATCAGTAAGTTATCAACATTATTCTCATACAGGATCCAGAACACAGCTCTGCACCAGCTGCTAAGGAGAAAATGAGATCTATCCCAGCTGAAGCCAAGGCAGATGTACATTTGGAAGCTGTCAAACCCTGGAGTGCAAGAATGCATTTATCCTTGTGCAACAGCAAAGCCCTTGTGGCTCTGAGTCAACTCAGAACCCTAGTCTTGCCATTCCATGAATAACATTAATTAGAAGAAATCACCATTGAAAACTGTAAGACATGGACAAATAGATAGATAAATAGGAGTGGTCAGCCTGGAGAGGTCCCCAATTACCAGGGCAGGGAGTAAGACAGCTGTTGGCTTGAGTGAGAAAGAGTCTTTTTCAGAGAGAATCCAGCATGGAAGCCCTCTCTTCTCTGTTCTAAAGCTAACAAATATATACAGAAAGTGTGTGGAGGTAATTATTCATAAGGGGTTTCTTCCACAATCTAAGCATAAAAAATAAGCTACCACAGGGGGTTGGCTTTTGGTGCCTATCTCAGCATCTGCCACTCTCCTGTCCCAAAATTGAGTATTTAGGAACCCAACCACCACAGGCTATTTAAATTCTACACACTGATGTGGTTCCCACATGGGCTCTCAATTTTACACATACTGAGAATTTCGTTCAATATCTCTTCTAGCATGTGAGGTGATCCACGGATTGTACTTCCCTGTGAACAAAGCTTTCTTCCCATATATCTAGCTGTCAGTCATCCTTCTTTAAATGAAAGCCAGCTTTCTGATGGATAAAAATGACTGCAGATAGAACTGCACACATTAAGAATTTAATCTAGAAGGCCTAGACCCCAGTCCATGCAGATGTAATTGAAAGATTAGGGTCATAAAGCATGACCACAGTACCTTCCAGAGTCTCTTTTTGTATGAAGATGATTGAATGGCTCCTTTTGTAATTATAGTTTCCTTGATTCAAAACAGTCTCTTGTTGAAAGCTGTAAGTAGCTGAAGGTCTTTATTAAATACCA
>VZRL01003807.1:1257688-1396909 GCA_013397895.1 Origma solitaria
AAAAAAGAGGTATTACCTACTACTGTAACCTATTTATTGCAAAGAGAACCTTTCGAAATGAGAGTTAGCCTTTTACTAAAAATTTTATAAAAGAGTGGTTTCTGTTCAACAGTGTGAGAACAATAGAGGGGTTTTTTTTTATTTTCTTGTGATGGCATTTCAATTTAACATGTTTGAATCTGTTAAAATGTTTCTCATCTTTGGTCTTAAAATTCTTGATTCTTTTATGTTCTGATAATATCTAAAAACAATTGGGCTATCATTTATCTGCAAATAACCCAAGAATCTGGGAGATTAGGGCCTATTTAAAAGCCTGAGAATCCTGCATTATTTAGATACTTGCCACACTGCATCACAGAAAATTGGTAGATTTGCAGCATCTATTTTAATCCCACCAGAAATGGCAGCATTAAACCTTTTCCCTAAGCATGAATCCTTTTTGCCTTCTCTCATTAAATCCTGGACTTTCTGATGAAAATGGACATTTGTTACTGCTTTGTCTTTAGTATCACCTATTTACCAGTTTAAACAGGAAGTAACTTTTCTGACAAATAAGTGTTTTGATTTATTTCTTTGCATTTATACAGATGCTAACTTCCAGGTGGAGCAAATGCTTTATTCATTTTTTCAGTCTTAATGATGCTTTCAAATGTGAGGACACTTACCGGTCAGTCAGCTCACCCACAACACGATAAAAAACACATAATAAAAACCAC
The DNA here is from genome assembly GCA_013397895.1 of Origma solitaria. Lineage (NCBI taxonomy): Eukaryota > Metazoa > Chordata > Aves > Passeriformes > Acanthizidae > Origma > Origma solitaria. The sequence continues at coordinate 1,258,405 of VZRL01003807.1, forward strand.
AATGTGATAAAAACCCCACAATAAAAGTACCTCAGCAGCTGCAGCACCTGTTCAGTTACTGTCACTGACGAGAAGCAAACTGGGTTTTTCAGTACTCACTCTTTCAAAAGCAAATGTTCTTTTTCAGCAGTGCTAATACCTAAGGCTTTTTCTCAGTAAACACCTGGTATTTTATCATGGATTCCTCTTCACATTACAGCGCCACACACAATCACTTGCAGCAGTTCTTCTCCATGGAAAAGAAGATGTGACACTTTTATACTAAGCAGGTGACCAAGCACTGGCACAGGTCACCTAGAGATGTTGAGTCTACCTCCTTGGGGATATTTAAAAACCACCTGGACATTGTCCCTGGCAACAGAGTCTAGGTGGCTGTGCTTGAGCAGGAGCAACTTGTACCAGATGACTTCCAGAGGTCCCTCCCAACCTCAGCCACTCTGTCATTAGCAAACTTTTCCTTTATTTTTTTCTGAATTATTTTCAACAGATGGAAGTACAGTTCTCCTTCATGAGGGCTGCACAGCAGTCAGGAAGTTGTGCGTTATGAAGGTGGCTCAAAGAAAACCTCCAAAATCAGCCAAAGCCAAAGCTTTCCACGGGTGAAGCAAAAGCACTGAATTGAGCCACAAAGATGTTTAGGCAAATTCGGCAAACTAATTATTTTACAGCCAAACCTCTTAAAACCTGTATTTGATTTACCTCTCCAGGAGTTTATCTAGAGAGTTAATCTGGAGGAAAAATAAAAGCTCCATTTGATTTCAGGAAGCTTTGCTGAAGCCTTCTGGTTGACTCAGCTGCAGAGCTTTCAGAAAAGTTGGGCAAGACATTACTGCAAACATGAGTTAGGCAACTCAAAGAGCTTTTGAAAAAACTAGTCACCTATGTAGAGGATGTGTATTGACAACATCCGCCAGTTTGGTTATGGTATGGGTATAAGGACAGATGAAAGGTGAAGGCAAAGGGTGTTTCTCATATATCTTCCTCTTTAAAAGTGGCTAATCTTCCTCTTTTTCACATGGAGTATTTTCTTTTGCTTTGTTTTGTTTTGTTTGTTATCTCTGAAACACCCACACTAACCCTCATCTCTTCACAGATCATTATTGTGCACAGGCAATTCCTTGCTTTGACTTTCTGGTTTGACAGCTGCTTATTAGACATTTCAAAGTTTGCCATGAGCTGCTGCCACTGATGCTGTGTTGTTTTTTCACACTTTAAGCCTCCATGTTTCTCAGTTTGGCTGGCATTGCTATGCATTATGTAAGCCAAACTATTAAGAGGCAATAATATTCGTAAATACTTAACTTTTCCTTTCTCCCTTCTCTTCCAGGCTTTGCAATCAAAGCAAGGAGCAAGGAAGAAAAACAACCTGTGAAGAAACAATTAATTTAATATGCTTTCTGATTTTCAAAAGAGTATATTTACCTCTGCCTTCATCTCACGCATATTGTCCGAACTCTGCTGCCCAAGGGTCCATTTCTTGGCCTGAAAGCAGTGTCAAACAAAAACCATAATGACCAACAATGCATTTTTTTGTTAAATAGCACAAAAGAAAAGTAAAGGAAAACCACTATTCAAAGGCACAGTCTCTTGACTAATCTAGAGAAATAACAGAGACCCTGAGTAAAAGTTTCTGGTTCAAACAGGTAATTTTATCAAAAAACATCAGAACCATCAACATGTTTTGTTCATTTTTCTTGAATTTTGTCAAATAGCTAAAATAGAGAAAAGAAAAGTTAAGACAAGAAAATATTGGCCTAGAATGTTTTGTATTTTCTATGTTTCAGTTTGAACTATACTTTTAACATTTCTTTCAACTCAATAATCAAGAAAACCCACAAGGAAATCTATATGAGAGAAAAAGTGCTGAAATCCGAACGACAGCTCTCAATGGGGGATGAAGATAATACTTCATTCAACATAAAATAATACTTTTTGTGTCTTCTAAATTATTCAATAAAGAAATCTGTTAAGTTGCCCTTGGCTGTTAACTAAAGTTCCAGCAAACAAAACTTTTTCGTGATTAAACATGAAGTAACTTTGGAAAAAAAAACATGTTGTGTAATGAGCTGGTTATATAAAAGATGAAGAGTAATTAGTTGCTCAGCTTACTTGTCAGGTTTTTTCCTATCATCAGCTGTCCAAGAGGGATCTCTGAAATAAGTACAGTGTATTTAAGATACTGTATTTTCCCATTAATTTAAACATGAATTTTGTTAAAATATTTCCTCCCTTTATAGGTTTAACAGTGCAGCAGAGTAAAAACTCTGGGCTAGTTGCATCTATATGTAAGTACAAATGTTTGGTTTTAATTGAATATATAAACTCAAGAATAAATAGTCTTTTTGAAGATTTGAACAAAAGACGTTATTTTACTCTAGTGCCACCTTTACAAAAATCACTCAAGTTGTCTTCATGCAGTATCCATGTTACTGTTTCAGAAGTTTCTTGCTGTCTTGAGTAATGCCTAGTGCTTTTAAAACTTTTTCATTCATTCTACTGTAGCTGTCTATACAGAATATATGTATGTCTGTCTATACATATATATATATGACTGTCTATACAGTCTATACAGAATTACAGTATCTGTTTAAGCAGTCTGGACTGACATTTTTCTCCTTTGTCAATCTGTTTCAACCATGCTTCCCAAACAGTTCAGAGACCCTAAGTAGATTTTAGCATTCACTGCTGCTTATTATTCTTGAAGAAGAAAGAAAACAATAGATCCAGATCCAAAATCACCATGAGTTTGTGATTCTGCTGGTGGCAAAACACGCAGCTCTGACAGCAACCAAAGAGATCACTGATGGCAAAAGGAACTGCCACTGATACATTTCTACTATCATATTTAATGAATGCAGTCCTGAAGCCATAACTAACTTCACTGAGCTAGGCAACAAGATCATCAGTTTTGGAAAAATTCCTTGGATTTTCTTTCTGGGTGCATCTTTTGGCATCCAAATACTTTTGTAGTTCTGTTCTTTGTGCTGAAAAAAAGCCCAATCCTATTTGATAAGTTTTTGCCTGGCTTAAGTGAAATAGCATATTAAGACAATCTCCATAGTAATACTGCATGAGATTTTTTTCTCCAAAGATTTTATTTTTGTAAGATGAAAAGCACAGCTAGTTACTGAATAGTGCACAGCAAAATAGTTCTCTAAGAGTTTTGTTTCTGTGGAAGATCATACTTTTTATGTTACCTATTTTTGTCTTTAAAAAAAAAGCAAAGACTGTTTTTGTCAGAGTTCATTATCCTTGAAGTAAGTAAACTCCAATCTTTTGAGAATTCTTATATCTCACAAAATGTTGTTTGTTTACTGGTACGAAGTAGAGAAATTATTCAATGCAAGCAAATGACTGGCTGTTTTATTTAAAAGTTACAAGAGATAAAGTATTGTCAAGATATCTGACAGCTGTATTAATAATTCATGCTTCTTTTTCCTTTTGAAGACACAGAGACAATTTCTACAACACTATGAATCATTCTTTTGTTTCTTACCATGATCCTAGATAAATTCACTCTATGGTGCAAGGTAGCAAATTGCAGTTGTTCAAAATCAAAGGCATTTTGACCCTTTATTTCACAACAGGCCTAATGAGGGAGAGAATTTCTATTATTATGAAGAAATAAAATATACTCTACTTTCAGTAACAACAGCAACTCAAAGATACCAGCTGTGAAAGCACATACAAGAGCTGGTGGGGTCTTTTACTTATTTTTCCACTCGGCCTAGTGTGACACTGACCTGGAAGGCTTCTTTCAGTCCTGTATTTCTATAAGAAATCTCAGCATCAGCGGGATGTGAGTGACTTGCATAGTTTACTCAGACAGATTCAGCAAATAATCTATTTCTGTAAGCTGTTAAAATACTCTCCCATTGCCTGACAACTCTCCTGTTGTCAGCACACTGTAGGTGAATGAAATACAATTTCCGCACAGGTGACAAAAAAAACTAATGATCAGAGCCATGCTTTATAATTATTCTAACAGGCTTTTTCAGTATTCACTCAAACTTCCCCTTTTTGTGAAAATAGTTCACAAGTACACAGAGTGCCTCATCAATACAGTGATAAAATAGAGATGTCGAACAAAATTCCAACCACATTATCAAAAAAATTCATAAGGTTATGCTATCCAACCAAATAATTCTACTGAAATATACCCTGGAAAAGCATATTTTGCCACTGAAACAGTAAGTTCCCATTCTGTGGAGTAACTCTAAACAGCTTTTAGAATTACTTGAGACAAGACATTGTTTGGGAGAAATGGCTGTCTATTTTTAGTAAATGCAGATGATCCACTCTGTCATATAATTTCCCACTCCATCTCAAAAAAAAAAATTATATTCAGATTATATTCTTAGTGTAAGGCTGAAATCCTTGCCTTCAGTCTTGGTTTTATTCCTCTGGAGGAAACTGCCATTTTCACAGATTTTCTTTGCTTCAGGAAAAATCATACTAACTCTAAATGGAGCAAAATCATTAAGTAACTGCACACATTAAAAGGGCTCTGTGCAGTATTTGGGTAACTATCAAAAGTTTTTTCTTCAGTGTTCTGTTATGAAAAAGGTGGTTCTTCAGATGAACTGTGAACCTGGAAAAATAGCAGATTGATTATTGGTTTCTTTATATATTTATTTTACCAAGTGTTAATCTTTTTCTAATTCTGTTTCCCTCAGGTTATGAGGTATAAAGACAAAAAATTATGAGATAATTCTGGAATGTTTGGGGCTTTTTTTGTTTTGTTTTGCTCAGGGGGTGTTGGGGTTTGTTTTGTTTTTTGCTTGGTTTTTTGTGGGGTTTTGGCTTGTTTTTTTGTGGGAACAGAATGCTTGAGTAGTTTTCTTGGTTAACAATACTTATAACTGATGATCCCTTGCTAAGTTTATTTTAACAGGCAGAACAAGGATTAGTTTTCTACTAGTTTGCATTTAACTTTCCCTTTTAACTCTTAATTTCCTTTCAGAGAGAAAAGTTTTATATCTCTACATAAAAAGCAATGTTACACTTTGGATTCTCTCTCTTTCCAGACCACCTGCATACTGTTGCAAAGACTTCATAGGATTCTTACGCAAAAGAGAAAACTTCCTGGGCAGTGTAAAAGTGGTGCACTGCAGATATCCACAAAAGCACGCAATTATTTTCAGAAAGGTTATTTTTTCAGGCAATAATTTTCAGGATTTTTTTTAACTGAAAGGGGGTAAATACCATAATTCAGGAAGATTACTGTGTTTCATCTGTGTTATGCCCCAAGCTCACTCGGTGAGTTTTTAAAAGAGCTTAGGTGCTTTGGTTCACTTTGGCAGTGTACAGGAGAAGCAAAAATTCTCGGGAGGTTAAATAAAGAACTTTTGCTTGCAAACTTTAGAACATTAAGGTGGAATAAGTTAATTGGCAAATTTGAAAGCAACATCTAAAGTAAGGCCTTCACAAAATATTGACCTTAGCAAACTCTAACCCATCCAATGTCAAGTTATCCAGATTTTCAGAAGACAACTTTAGGAGAAGAAAGATGGAGGGAGGGAGAGAGACAAAGGAAAAGGAGAGACAAAATTAAATAGCCACCACCTTGGATCCAGCGAGATCTGAGGTGCAAGGCAGTGGGGCACACCCACATGCACATCTATGCCATTGCTTTTCTCTTTTTTAGACTTTCAGCATAGTGGTTGCTTTATCACAAAAATAAGTTATTTGTTCTTCTCCTCCAGAGTTCATATTTATTCTTTTTTCTGTCTCGTGTTGAGTTTATGGCATCACTGGAAGACCCAAATTTGTTACTCCACACTGTTTGTTGCTAAGTTCACTCCTTTTGTGGCAGGTTGACCCCAGTGAGTATCCAAGCACCCACCCAGACACTCGCTTCGTCCCCTCCTTACTGTGGGGTAGGGAACTGAATATGAAGAGCAAAAGTGAGAAAAATGTGTGGACCCAGTAAAAGACAGTATAAGTGAAGGAAAGAGAAAATAAAACCCTTCAAGTCCTGCAAAAGCAATCACTCAGTGCCTCCCACAAACAGTGTGATGCCCAGCTAGTCTCTGAGCAAAGACTGCTTGGTTAAAACTACACCCTCAGTTTTTATTGCTGAGTATGACATTATATGGTCTGGAATATCCATTTGACCCTTTGGGGTCACCTGGCCCAGCTGTGCTCCCTCACAGTACCTTGCCCGCTGCCATTCTGTTTGTGGGGGATAGAGTGAGAAACAGAGAAAGAGCTGATGCTGTGTAAGCACTGCTCTGTAACAGGCAAAACTCTGTGTTGTTATCAACACCGGTTTAGTCATAAATCTAAACCACAGCAACATATGGTCTCCTGCAATGAAAATTAACTCTGTCCCAGGTGGACTCAAAAACCCCTTTGTGGCAGGGAAGAAAAGACAGATAGACATTCCCATGTTAATTCAGTTTTAGAACTTAAAATTACTAATGTCAAAAAGTTAAGAGCAAGCACTAATTCTGCCTGGGTTATTTTTACTTACAGGGGTTATCAATATAAAATTGTGAATCTGGGATAGTTATTGTTTTCACTTGCCCATGACAAAGGCAGGAAAAGATCATTTATAACTCCTAGTTTGAGAATGACAACTTGGACAATAACTAATATATTTGCACTATGCAATATTTGCCATTTATTTCACTTACCAAGATAGAAAATAGTAATATTTTATTGAATTTCCTTTCTCAAAATAGAATTATTATCTACAGTGCATCTTTGCCTGCCTTATTTATCCTGTTTTTAAGTGGCTTCACCATGGAACTTCCATCAATGTTTCAGAAAAGGAAATGTTTTAGAGAAACTTGGGAAACAAGTAAAAATTTTCTCTTAGCGTTAATTTAAGTTTGAAAGGTAATTCCAAGATTCTTTGACTAATTTTATAGCTCTGAATTTCTCTTCTCTGATTACTCGTAGTCGTCCAGCTCCACGCGTCACTGACAGCTTTTCTATCCAATTCTATTTGTTCTACTTAAAGAAAATAGAAGATGAACTGGTTTCTCACTAACTCAGAGAGATGATCAAAAAGCTTACAGAAATGCAGTATTACTGCTCTCTAGAGACTAGGTGTCCTTCCACTTTTACAGGGTTTCCAGCAGTACTGTGTACTATTTACCCACATGTAAAATGTATTTTCGTTGCTGATTTCTTCTTTCTTTTTATCAAGAGGAGGAGATTAAAAGAATGTTATGCATTTTAACTTGGCTGCAGATATACAGTATTTAAAGCCAGGCTTCTCCAGCATGAAACCTGTGGTACTTTAAGTCATTCTTGCATAGTCTAAGCTCCTTTGCATAAAATGCTCTGAGGAATAACAATCTCCAACCTTATTTGCTCTGTATCACAAACTGCCAGCTGCCACTCGTGGATGCTGCACTTGGCTCCTGCTATAAAGGTTTACTTGGTGGAGATACTCCTTCAAATGAGCCGTGGCGTATTACATTCTTGAGGAGCAAAGGAACTCTGCCTGGTTCTTTCTGTGATACAAGAGTTGAAGTTGCAGAAGAAACAGCAGAGGAGTCGTTAATGGATTCAAAGCTGTATTTATAACTTGGAAAACAACTGTCACTTTATGGTTTTGGATGTCACCCAGGAACTGTAAGCTGAACATTAAAAGCTCTGAAGAGCAAAGTGTTGTCACAGGCCTTGGCAAGATGGGCTCCAACAATGGCAAAAGCGAATTGTAATCAATTGATACAACCCAAAGTGTGAAAGAAAAAGCTGTTCAGCTGGAAATTAGAAGCTCATATGCTATTCTAATTAAAATAGCAACTTTAATTCAGTATATTTAAGAAGAAAATTGTGTGCTACTGAAAAATAAACATAAGCTTTAAACTTTATTTTCCTGAACTGGATATTTTCTTTAGTTCTAAATTTAACTTGCAATAGTTGGTAGTAAGGAAAATGTTTTACAGTTGCTCTCCTGCTAGGAAACACAAATGTAAATGCAAAACCAATATTTTAGCAATTACCCGGGTGAACAAGTATATATTAGGAAAATTAATTATTTCAGCAACATTATCCATAACCAAGACTGAGGGTGATAAAGCAAAACCAAGATATTCTTAGGAAGTTCAATTTTAACAAAAGCACTCACAAATCATTTCACAAACTTTCTATTATGTTTTCTGTTGAAATGAAGTTCCATACATGTGATATTTTTATCCTTCCAATATTTGAAAAGTTTCATCATACTGAAATTATAAAGAACTATACTGCTCAATTTTTTTTAGCTACTTGCAACTTTATGGATCGAGAATAGTCCTGGAAAGGAAAAATACAGATCTAAGTTGAGACTTCAAGATAAGCTTTCATTGGAACTGTGGCAATGCACACCTACACCTGAAATTATATTCCGGTTTTGATTGGTGAATTTGGTCATTAAAAGGTGAAATCTTTGATTTTCTACCTATTAACATTAAAAGTTCCTCAGAGTAAATATTCCAAGTTATTTATCAACACTAACAATGAGGGAGTTGTGTACGTGTTGAATTTTGTTTTACAAAAGTACTTGGACACTTAGGGAGGCTATTCACACACAGACACCCATGTGAGGAGGTTGCCTCTTATTCTGTAGTCAATTAAGTGAGACAGGCTCTCTGAGTCACCCTGATATTAAGGATCAGTTTGCTGTTGCCATAGATCATTTATGACATGACAAAACTTTATGTTACAGCAACCTTTCAAATTTGCTTGAGCAAGGTTACAGTGGTCCTGTTGAAGAGGCACACACTGTGCTGGTGAAGTAACCACTTACACTGAGATCCCAGAGAAAAAAAAAGGCAGAGTGTTTCTGCAACTAAATGAATCAGGTGAATTTTAGAATCCTATCTGGGGCTAGAGAAGAGCTGTTATCTTGATTACATAAAAGCAGGTGAGAGTTTGCCTTATGTACTTAGTTTGATTGTACAATCCAATTTGGTAGCAGATTCATTTCAGGAAGCTTTTTACTATTTAATGTCATGATAAATGCTTTAAGTAGCAATATGCCAATGTAGCAATATGGCTTATGCTAAACCATACACTTATGTGGAAGCTAGCAGTGTTAAAAACAATGATTCCATGATTAAGTCATTCCCTAGAACTGAAAAACCCTAAAGTCTAGCTCTGGCTCATCTGATGATCTTTGTGCCCTTATTGTCTTTGATTGCAATTACTAATCTATTAGCTACAATATTTTTTAATAAGTGTATTGCAAAAGATAAATCTTTAAAATTATATATTTCTAAATATTGCATTGGGTGAAGCCTATTTCTCTGGATGGCCATCATGGTAATACAGAAATTTTTTACAATTCAACAGATAGCTTCCTCCTCCAATTTTCCTACAAAGTTGGATAAAACAGAGAAAACAATGTCTGTGGCGTTGGAGTCTGAGGAAGGTATTGGCTGGTGGAATTATTTTGGAGCGTGCAAGATTTATTTTTCTCTTAGAAATTAGTTTGGTTTTGTTTGCCTTCATTGGTGAAACTTAGAACAGTACAAGCACTAAATAACAAACTCAAGTACCACACGCATATCCCCAACTTTTCAAGGCATAAACATGGGATGACAAATTTTTTTACACAGATCTAAACAGAAGGAAAAATTACGCTTCTAGGCGACTGTCATGAACACAAGGTGATTTCACTAAGGATAAATTAATTCTTCTTTCTGCAAGTGGGTGGTTGCTTGTATCTGATCCAAATCAAGACTTCTCTTTTTGTTAGATTATAGTGTTCTTTGAAAGATTTGTTTTGTTTTGTCTTTTTGGGCTGATGGAAACACGCACAGTCGCTACTAAAACTGAGTACTGCATGGAACAAACATGCTTTTTAACTGCAATTTTCTGTTATTGATTGACTTTTAGTTTCTGTATAATCATTTGTATCTTTCCTGCAATAATTATTTAAAGAAAAGAGAGAGGTCTGTCCAATTCATTTCCAGAAAACTGGGTAAAATACTCAAAATTTGCATTGTAATTTCTTATGGAAAAAAATGCAGTTCATTTGGTTACTGTAACTCATTTGGCAGATGTAATTGAAATGAACTCGTGTAGCAGGTTAAAATAGCACAACTGATGCAAGTGAAATCCAAAATTTTCATAAAATGAAATATTCAGTGAATTGTATTGGACATGAAAGCACAGAGAAACCATCTTACTCATCTCTTGCAAATAAGCAAGATACAAGGATACAAATCTTTTCTGACTCAGGAGCTAAGAATGAGGGGAATTAAATAATGATAATTCTGAAATTATGTGGTCAAAATAGGTAAATTCTGAATATACTGAAAATATTTTTAGAATAGATTAATCATAATGCAACTTTGCTGAAATTATACTAGCAATGACTGTGAATATACTTTTTTACAAAATTCTGCCAAGAATGTTGTGTAGGACTTCTAATACTAAAGGAATTCTTGAAATGAAATACAGATTCTCTTTCTTGAAAAATTTGCAATGGTTCAGCACTGCTAGCCATTACTTATGCCCTTAATGCATATCTTTTAATTGAATAGATCTATTAAAATCACCAGATCTACTTACGTGAGATGTATTTCATCGAATCATAGAATCATAGAATGTTTGATTTAGAAGGAACCTCTAAAGGTCACCTAGTCCAACCCTCCTGCAATGATCAGACACCTCTTCATCTAGAACAGGCTGTTCAGAGCCCCGAATGTTTCCAGAGATGGGGCATCTACCACCTCTCTGGGAAACCTGTGTCAATATTTTTCCACCTTTACTGTAAAATATCTCTATCTTCCTTATACCTAGTTTGTATCTACCCTCTTTTAGTTTAAAACCATTTCTCCTTGTCCTGTTGCAATAGGCTGTAGTGAAAACCTGTCCCCATCTTTCTTATAAGACTCTGTTCTAAATACTGAACAGACACAAGAAGGTCTTCCTGGAGCCTTCTCTTTTCCAGGCTGAACAAACCCAGCTCTCTCAAACTGTCTTCATTGGAGCAGTGCTTCAGCCCTCAAATCATCTTCGTGGCCCTTATCTGGACCCACTCCAACAGGTCCACATCTTTCTTATACTGAGAGGGCCCCAGAGCTGATGCAGCACTGCAGGTGAGGTCTCAGCAGAGCAGAGTAAGGGGCACAATCCTCTCCCTCTACACTGGTCACTCTTCTTTTGATGCAGACCAGGACACGGTTGTGCAAGCACACACTGTCATTTCATGTCCAGTTTTTAATCCACCAGTATCTCCAAGTTCTCTCGGTCTACTCATCTCAACATGAATTGACACCTGACCCAGGTACAGGATCTTGGACTTGGCACCATTGAACCTCATGGGACCAATTCTTGTCCAGGTCCCTTTGGATGATGTGCGGTTCCCCAGACATGTCCACCACACCCCTCAGCTTGGTTTTGTCTGCAAGTTGTCTGATGGAGCATTGATCTCACTGTCTGTGTCACTGAAGCAGATATTGAACAGAACTGGTCTCAGTACAGACCTCAGAGGGAGACCACGTGTCACAGATCTCCCTCCGAATGTTGAGCTGTTGACCGATACAGTTTGGATGCAACCATGCAAGTCCTCATCCACCAAACAGTACATCCATCAAATAAATATCTCCCCAATTTAAAGAGAAGGATGTTATATCTCCCCAATTTAAAGAGAAGAATGTTATGAAGGACCATGTCAAAGGCTCACAGAAGTCTAGACATCCAGAGCTCCTCCCTTGTCCACTAATCCAGTAGTCACTGGTTATTTTTATGGTCTTTAGGGAATAAACATGTACCGTAGTGTCTCTGTTATATGGCTCTAAATGAAGCCACCTGGAAAAAAGAAAACACAGATACAACAAGTATAAAGCTTTTGCTATCACATTACAGGAGCATTTCTTATTGTTAGCTCTGTGAAACAGTCAAAAGAGTCTGGGAATTATTCACTTTTAGCTCTTTTGAAAATACAATTATACATATCATTATTATTAATAAAATATTTCCTATGGTATTTAAATATACTGGAGAAAAGAAGTCAAAAGTTACCAAATATTCTGCCTAGGTGATGTCCACTGTTGTCCCCTTTATGACTAAAAAGCAATTCAGTCTGGCTGATAAATTTACTGAATAGAGAGCAGCACTCCTAGGTAAAGTGTTCTGAGATCCTGACAAAGAGTTCAAGTCCTTGGGAAACGCAATGGCTCAGAGCAATGTGAAGTCACTCCAGTAAACCTCCAGTGGCACTTAGGACAAGTTCCATGGGCATGATCTTCAAATCAAAAACAGAGCAGTCAAAATGTTCCTTCTCACTCGTTCTTTTCTGAGCAATATTCTAGTTATCACTGATGAGAGCCAAAGCATGCTTCACATTATACCAGAAGCCAAATAACTCTGCTGATAACGAGTACCAGAGCTTGCATGTCTCCTTGATCTTTGCCAAAGTTTTTCTGAGCAGACTGCAGTCCAAATCCTCCTTAGTGGAAGTCTGTGCCTGAAATACTCAATATTGAGGTGTGTGGTTGTTCTCCCTAGGCCCATCTGTTAGACTGGTATCATCACACACCTACTTAGGAAAGGCCATGCAAGAAGCATCTGGGTTTAAAGTGCCAGCCAAGGATAAGTTTTAGGGGGACAGGTTTCAGAGGATATCTTTTGTCAAAATTTCTTTGCAATTGGAAAGGAAAGAATCCCATTACTTGTAAAAGGGAGAAGTTATAAACTGAGATATAATGTATTGCTAAAGACAAGCTTCAGAAATGCCATTTTTGGCTTTCTAGGAAAAGATGCTTTGTGATACTAGTGAGACAGTGTAGCAGTGACCTTTGGAGTGATCACTTGAAACTGTGGTTAGACTCTTAACACATCTTAGAGATTTATAAAATGGCTTGCTGGAATTTTATATGATGTGTTCAGAAAGAATATGTTAGCTTGAAAATCAACGAGACACAAAAAGTAAGAAATCTTAGTTAGGTATCAATCTGAATCAAAACCCATTTATGTGCAACTTCTGTATTACAAGCTGTTAATAATGTGCCAAAAAAACATACACATGAAGACAATAATCCATAAGAAAGAGACTGAGGAGAGGAAGGAAAGAAGGGCTTGTGGGCAGACAGGGATGTTTTATGTTTCCTCAGAAATTATTTGTTCAGAAGCTGCCTGCTCCCCAGTAGCCTTTCATGGCACTCACAGCAGGTGTTTCATCTTAACAACTGTGCTAGCCTTTTTATTTTCTTCCCTTTCTGTGCTCACTTTCTGCTTTGTCATCAGTTCAATGTCATTCATTACCAAGAATATTCTCTCAACCAGCATATTAGTGCCTGTGAAAGAAAAGCCAATGCAAATTTGGAGAACGCTCAGAGAGTGTGAAAACTAAAAAGGGATTTCTTTTATTAGGTGAAAATCTCTCCATCTCTCCTGTAAAAATGTCTTCTACTCTCCTGCAAGTCATTCTCATAACTTCATTTTTACCCTTTATTAGAGGATCTAAACTTTTATGCGTCATTTATAGCATTTCCCCTAGCAATTAAAATCATTAAGATTTTTCTCACCTTCCCATTGTGGAACACAAAGAAAAAAGAAAAAGTACCATCCATCGGAAACATCCTTGCACAGACTGTAGTCATGAATAGTTCATAGTTCAGGAGCTTCTTCCTCTCTGTGGTCTGTGGGCTTTATTCCTAACATCAGCATCAACTCTAAAACACAGTAACGCTCCTAAAGTCTCCAGGCACTGAAAAGAGATAATTTCCTGAATGTGACTCCCTTATTACCCTGACATTTATAATAGAATCCTGGCAGGTTTTTTACTCTTCCTTATGCATTGAAGTAAAACCATGCTACTACACAGATCTCCAGGGCTGTAATAGAGCACGAGGCACAGCCTCAGTCAGGCTCAGGGTCATACTGGCTGAACAGCTGAGGGTGACTCAAGGCAAGGCAAAAAGAATTTACATTGTTAAAAAGATCGCTTCCATCCCCTTTTCCTGCCTTCTCAGTTAGGCTTGATAATTCATTGACTGGAGCTTGACAGCACTTAACTGTGAACTTTACATGCCAGCAAACATGTGAAAAACCTGTCATTTTGATGGACTACTGAGAATGGCATGAAGGTATCCTTCCTTTTTTTCTTCTTGAGGATCCAGGTCAGAATTGGAAGGACTCTGTGCTGAACTTGAATTCAGTCATTTGCCTTGAATCTTCTCAAGTATCTCTGCAATAAACAGGGAATTAAGTAGCAAATTCCACTTGCATACATGAATGACACAGGTAAGCAATTAAATATGCAGACATTAACTGATATTTGTGAAGAATGCAGCAGAAAAGCAGAAACTCAGGTTGTGTGAGAAAATATTGAAAAAAATCAGTTGTCTCCTATCATTCCTTCCTAGAACATTTACTTACTAAAGGAATGGCTGGCCAGCAGGACAATAATCTATTTTGAACATTAAAAGCAGAAATCTAGGCACAATCATGCAACAAAGATGCTACTAAATAACGCATAATCTTGGCAAGAAAAATCATCAGTTTGATTCCTAATGAAGACAGGAATTTGTTGTCATTTACCTAAAACAAGTGTGGGGAAGAAAGTTTATTACATGAGTGCTGTCAGGAGTTTTCTGTTCTGCTTAGGCTAATCTCTGTATTTTTTTACGGACAGAATTTACAATATTACAGATGAAAAATGCAAACAGTTATAGTTGTGATTTCTTGCCATTCTTGGGGTGTTCCTGTGCAAGGCTAGGGGTTGGATGGTCCTTGTGGCTTCCTTCCAGCTCATGATATTCTACGATAAATGTTCTGACCAGTAGCTGACTTTGTTAGAGTTAGTTGAGACTGGGAGGAAGCTGTTAGAGTGTTCCAAGTCACATAAAGAAACATTATTTTTCAAATATCTCTTGCTAACTACAGAAGGAAAACTCTGGTTTTTGATCTTAATAGAGATTATATAGTTAAACCAAATCATATGAATTTAATGACTTGCAGTCTGTTTCAAATAGGCTGTTGGGAAGAACAATACTTTCCAATAACTCACTTTCCTCATTTGTAAAATAAGGATAATGACAACCAACCTCTTCTATAAACCTGGAAACTTGTGGTTAAAAAATTATATTTATCTTAATTATTTATTATTTCTTTGGTCATTTCCTCCTAAAACATAAGCTTAATTCTGTTGACAATACGTCTTATGTGCCTAAATTAAAAGTTACTTGAATTATATGGATGCTTTAGAGGTCTTAATATGCAATTTGTTTGACAAAGCAAACCTGTTCAACACTCTTTTGAAAGCCTTGCAGATCCACTCAATTTTGGCCAGGAATGGCCATGCTGGAGAACACTTGGTCACAAGGCACACAGCCTCTTCCACTTAGCAGTCTTTCCCTAGCCTGGGATCTTGACAAAACAGTTGACAGATCATTTGTTTTCTTTCCTAACTCTGGCAAGGCTCTGTATGAAAATAACATTTTAACAAAATATCACAACACAACTTTCATGTTTCCTCCTCAGTTCATTTCAACTCCCTCTACTAGTCATCCCCAGCATCATATTAAATCTGGAGGACTGCCATTCCTGGACTGTGCATGCTGCCAGCCATCTGAACCACAAACATCAAATAAACACACAAAAGAGCTGCTTTTCTCCAACGTTAGATGAGACAAATTTGTGCGCTGAGAGGTCTCACACACAATACAGATCAGTGAGGACCATCTGGTTGGTTTCATTTACAGCCAGACACAAAAACGACAAAAGTTGTCACACCACAAGAAAGGATTTTCCTGTTTTGGAATTACTGCAACATGCTGGATTGTATACTGTGTCAATGGTTTATTTAATATCTAGCTGTAAGAAAACAAAGAGAACAAACTGGGTTGCAAAGCTACTAACAGGATCTGAATCTAAACAGAATAAACTCCTCAGCAGAAAGGGTTCTGCAGCAGCATCTACAGACATCACAAAGATCATCCAAAGGCTGGAGTACCTCTCCTGTGAAGACATGATGAGAATGTTGAGCTTGTTCAGCCTGGAGAAGAGAAGGCTCCAGAGAGACCGTCGAGCGCCTTCCAGTCCCCAAAGGGCACTTATAAGTAAGATGGGGATACATTTTTTAGCAGGGCCTGTTGCAATAGGACAAGGGCCAATGGATTTGTACTAAAGGAGTGTAGATTCAAACCAGATATAGGGAAGAAAATTTTGACAATGAGGGTGGTAAAACACTGGCACAGGTTGCCCAGAGAGATGGGAGATGCCTCATCCTGGTGAGCGTCCAAGGACAGGTTGGATGGAGCGCTGAGGAACCTGTTTTGGCTGAACTTGCCCCTGCTTATTGCCAGGGGCTTGGAGTAGATGCCCTTTAGTGGCCCCTTCTAAGCCAAGCCATTCTGTGATTCTAAACACAAACTTATGAAGCTCACATAACATGGCACGTAGATCTAGAATGGCATCCTCTCTCCTTTAAATTGCCAATAGCAATTTGTCTTCATTTATTTTTGGCAAGTATTCTAACAATATGGGCATGCAATACCCATATGAACATGATTATTTTTGAGTGTCTTCACAATCAAGTCCTAGTCTTGTTAGAGCCAGTAGGACCATGTAATTTTTTTCATTCCTCCGTCAAGCATACACTGCTATAAATTTGCTGAATCTGGGCCACAACACAAACCTATTATTTTTCCTAAGATCGGGGTCCATGCTACTGCCCTCACTCGCCTGATGGACATCTTTGGTTGCTCTTGTAAGGAGAACAAATGCAGAACCAAGTCTTGATTTGATTTTTTAAAAATATTATATAATGTACAAGTGAGAATTTATCTCAGTAATCCGATCCATTTAGTGTGATCTTACTGGATTAGATTCATCCCTAGCATAGCTACACTGACATTAGCATTCTAGCTCTATTGGAACGACACCAGAAATGAATTGGGCATATTAACTGCAACGAGGCTACACAGAACATAAACCAGTGCAGAATATATCTGTTACTTAATATTGTATTTTGTTTATAGCAACACTTTATGAAAATTTAAAGCTTCCAGACAGCAGCTGGCATTTTAAAATGTCTAAATTGTACTGATATTTGCTCTACATCTCACAAAATATGAAAGATTGTGTTTTAGAATCTGATGACGCACATTGAATTTCACTGACAACCTCACATTAAAGATAGCATGGTTATAACTTTTCCCACATGAAAATATTATTAAAGCAACACAAGTATCTGTGCTTCATTTTGTACATGTGTGTTCAATGACTAAAAACATGCACATGAACATATGTGATTATGTCTCTATTTATAGCATTTTTTGTGAGCTCACTGAACATACTGAGATTGTTATAGTCTAGTGAAATTTCTTCCCTGCAAAACTTCTCTTTATCAGCAGACCTGTTCTTTTTAATGAATGTGCATCACCTATTACCTTCCCTTGTCCTCTCCACATGTTTCTGGTATCAATTTACATGTGTCTCATGAGAAGTTCCCTGAGAAGGGACACCAATCTTCACATGGCTCTGCACAGAATGATCACCAGAAGACCTCTATATGTGTTTTCAAGTTACACATAAATTAAACCAATGGTACAGCTTTGCCACTTGAGGAAATATAGGTCATATACTCAGAGACACCCAAAGAAGTTTGTAATTGTCATCTTGCTTCTAATATGGAAGTTGTTAATGTTCTAGAGAATTCACTTTCAATTTTTTATTTTCACATGAAGTAAAAAAATATTTTAAAATAAAACTGAGGAAGATATCCAGTTACAGTAGTAGATTTTTTGTTTATTTGTTTATTCTATCTTTCTTCCTTTAAATCACAGAACTTACCTCAGCACTTTGTTTTCTGCACAGGTCCTTTGACTTGGGTGGAATTTGCAGCAGCTTTTCTCCGCAAATTTTTCTCCAGAAATCAAGTCAAAACAAAGGATGTATATACGCAGTCTACACATACAGAAACTCTTCTCGGTTTATTTAATTTAATCTTATCTCTAGTCTTCCATTAGATACATATATATATATATATATATAACATATATGAGTACAGGATTAGGAACAGAGTTAACTTTGAAAGGGCCAACATTTTTTAAGATTTGTTCCCTAAGATCAAAGGCCCGTTTTTTAAAAATGATGGTTTAACACCAGTGAGATTTCTAATGTGTTTCAAAGTACAGAACTTTGAAATTTCACTTTGAATTTCCATGACAGCTTTAACAGCACGGATTTAAGCATCATGTTCAAAAATTCATTATTGGTCATTTTTATTGGTAATAGTAACTTACCATGATGTCTCCTAAAGGCTACAAAAATGGGCAGTTATATCCACTTTACATAAAGTTAATTCAAAACACTTGTATACCACGTATTTACTGCCTGCATGAATATAACACCTAAGAAACAGACTCAGTTGTGTGAGAAGCTATATAAACACAGGGGAAAACACTTTTAGAGTAGTTTCATTAGTGTTATGCATCCTATTAAATGAAATACTTACCTATTAGTCATCACAATAAAAATCAGTGCAATGGGCTGATTTTGAGAAACAATCTCATATTTTGTCATTAAATATGCATTCAAGTGACACTATTTACATATTTTAACTCAGAATGCAGTACTTGGATGATTCATTTAAATAAATGCGCATGTAGGACATGCTGCAAGGAAGCAGAAAAAGCTTTATATATTATGTTGTTGAGACATTGGAGCATAATTGATAGGACACTGAAATCTTTATTATCAAACATAATCCTTGGCCCTAATGGATTGACTCTTAATTTAAGGTGCTTGATTATACCACATCTCTAGGTGGTTATTCTTATCTGGAATAACAGATAAGAATAAAAACTTAGAGCAGTTAAGTCTTCTGCAGCTGTAATTAAAAAAATGAGACAAATGTCCATCCAGATATGTGTGCACACTGTCACTGCAGATGCTTTCCCCCTGAAATCATACCCATATTTAAGGCAACCCAATGGCACAAATGATCTGCAGAAGAAGATTTGAAACACAAACGTCAACGTGACCCCCAATTTTATTTCTTTTAAACAGGAATAACTAGACTCACCACTTAATCATAAAATACAAGATGTTTGGTGCACATATACAGGTAATGTGCAGATGAAATGAAGTAGAAGGAGTTTCAAAATTCCACTGGCAATTTTCTTTAAAAAGCAAAAAAACCCAGAACAACTATGGATATTTCATCAACTGTGTAGAGATAAAATTTAATCAACAGAGCAGGTTACAATCATGTTTGCAAAAGGCATCTTGCAAGAAAAGCTATGCATTCTGTAAAACCAAGGTTCATATGAAAAATGTCAGTCAAGCACAAAATGCAGCAGCAGATCATCTGACGAGAATTGCAGAGATCAGTGGCAAGTTCAGGGTGCACTGATCATATCTGGGAGCCAATGTCAGTCCCACTGAAGTGAATGATAAACTTTCCCCTGTTTTGGTGCCAAAGAGCAGATCACTTTACAATCAAATACCACCCAATAGTGATTGCTGCTTTGACAGTGATTTCAGTTTTTTCCGTAAACTTTCCTCATCTGCTGATGTTTTGGTTGCTTTATAGAGATACTTCCAACTTTCAATTCAAATTTTTATCCACATCAGAGTTACTGGTGTCTCCTGGGGAAGCTGTTTCTTCTTTCATAGTGTTGCAGTAACGTAACTGTAAAGATTAAAGTTTTGTACTAGTTTACATACATAGGAGGAAGAAAAGAGATAGCCTTTATATCCCCCATCATTCTGCACTAAGCATTCTTCACCAACTAACACAGACCTGGGCTAAATTGTGCTTGAAACAGAAACAAAACCAAAGTATTTTCCAAACTCTAACAAAAGCTTTCTCAGTCTCTGAAAAACTGAAAAATAATGGATCAAATGTTAGCTTTGCAACTCCATGTTCTGGCAGGTAGAGGACATAGATCTCTTCAAAACACTCTAGAAGGGGCCTTTTCCTCCAAAAGAAATATGGCTGGGTCAGAGACTTTTGGTTCCTGAAAGCTGTTGATGTTTTCTCCCCCACAGTGAGCTGTCCCTGGCACCTCATTTTTCAGAGGAACGAGTCCTGTCATCTCTGTTTAACAATTACAGGAGAGCTCTTTGTAACAAAGATCAAATAAGCATCTGCCTTTGAGAAAAATAATCATCCCCACCACCATCATCCAGCAGAGAACAACTTTGACAAGCTATACTCACGGCATGACGGACATGTCTAAAAAATGTTTTTCTTGGCTGAACTGGAATTCTCAAATCTTTCCACAGACTCTTCCAGTGCTTTAACAAAAACATAGCTTCACGAGCATCTCTCTTCCCCACTACAACTGCTCAGTTCTTGTCCTTTCTCCAGTTGTTCACTGAAATGTATCAAAGTAAAATCAGCAGTGCTTTATCAGAAAAAGAATTTTAGGAATATGTCTGTTATCACACCACACTTGTAGCTTCTTGTTATGAGAAAATAATAAAGAAGTAGCACTGAACTTCAGCATGTAGGAGAGAGGGAGTGAACAGCAGGTTAATATAATTTTACATCTGATAGCTGTATGTTTATTCAGACCTGTCAGGAACAAAAATGAACCTAATGAGAGAGTAAGTGCCTGGGTGCAAGAGTGGCTTTGTGTCTCTGAACTTGGCCTGAAGCATGTTCCCAGGCACCCCAGTCTTTATCAAAATTCCCTATACAAGACAGTATAAAAGGACAGTGTAAAACACATACTGAATATGCCCATGTAAATATATTCTCTCTTTTTAAGTTTTTGACCTGTTGCTCTCCTTATGCTAAGTCCTCAGCCTATATCTAGTTTTGCTTCTACTGAAATGAACTGGAATTGATGTACCTTTCAGCAAATGTTTTACATCATTGAACTGAGTCTTATTAAGATGTCCGGAAGATCTCTGAAACCCTTCACTGAGCTAAAAGAATGGCATGGTGTGCACTAAAGTTAGTCAAGTATTCTCCTGAAAAGTGACTGCCCTTTGCAGAACTGCAAGGCTAGTTTAAGCACTGGGAAAAATAGTTCCATTCTCTGAGTGGCATGTCAAGGTTCCCTTGGCTCCCCCTCTTAGAAACTGTGCTTGTTTAAAACTGAAAATTGTCTTGTCTGTTTCTATTACTTCTGCCAAGACTAAAAACAAAGGTCGCTCTTTAACACGCACTCCTGCAAGGTGTGCAGCACTTTCAGAAAAAGTGTTGGAATTGTTACAATAAAACTTTTGTGCTCTGAACATGTTTGAGTTCCCTCAAACTTCCTATTATTTTTTAATATCAGTGCAAATAAAAACAAAGTTTTTCCTCTCCACCAACAATGTTGATGGAAATTTTGCCATTAGCTTTACTAGGAAGGGTATTAGGCCACAGAAAACAGATAGCAGAGTACCACATGAGGCTGTGAGTTCTGTGAAGGAGTAATTTATGATTTTGAGGAGTAGTTTGCAACAGTCTTTAGTTAGATCTAAATAAAATATCAGTATGGAATGCCTCTTTTAATTTTCATGTCCTTTCATGCTGCTTCCTGATAACAAAACACCCACATGCAGTTACCAGCAAAACATAAACCAGCAATGTTCTCAGATACGAGAGTGGAGATAAGCCCCCATGAGTTACGATCTTATCAGTGTCTCAAAGTCAAACAGAAATCTTAGTCAGGGAGCTTTCTCTGCCTGTGAGTACAGAACAGTGGTAATAAGAGATCATTTTTCTATCAGCATGTTACTGTCTCCTTGTTACCAACAGCTTCAATGCCAACTGGATGTTGTATTGCAGTGAAACCTGAGGAGTTATAATAAATTCCCCAACAGAAGGATAATTTTCTAAAGATGTTGCAAACTTCCCAGCCAAGAGTGTTGCTTTCCAGAGCCTCCTCTGGGCACCTCTCTCCTGTGGTCAATCCTCTCCCTTCTAGATATTAATATTTACTTGCTAAGGATGAAATGCAAACTTAATTCAGACTACAATTATACTAAACATCTTGGAATCAAATGTGATAGGCATTACTGGAATTAGAAGAGGAAAGATTTGCTGGAATTTTTTCACAGGCTTGGTCAACTAAAAAATAGATTAATGCTTAAAAACTCTGCATCCTGCAGTTCTGACACTCTGATGGGAAAATTAATATAATCTGGATGTACTGCTTAAATCAAACACCTTTTCACAAACAACCACCTCTCAGATTATCAATTGCAGACACTTTTCAGGCTTTGCAAACCATACCACAGAGCAGTAATGACAATACAACAGAGCCTCACCACAACAGTGCCTCAAATTTCATGTAAGGTCAGTTATGAAACCAAGCAACCATATCATAGACAATGAAAGCTGCTTGATAAAAAATGGTTGCAGTTATTTTGAACAACCCTTCATTTGAAAGGAGTGTTCAGCACAATTTTTTCTCACCAAACCCCTGAAATATGTTATGTCCATTCTGCACATGGGTAAAGAGAGGTACATATAGCTAACATGACAAAATCACACAGTAAATACACAGGGAGTTGAACAGAGAAACAAGTGGTCCTGATCCCCAGATCCATTCTCCTGCCCAGCTAAATCACCTCCCAGAGAACTTAATAAAATGTTTCAGTCAAGAGCTACCTTAACACCACAGAGTTAATACATATAAAAGTAATAGTTCTAAGAGTTCCAGAGATAGTAAATAATTAGCCTAATCTGAAAAGGATTTCAGTTTCTTTTTCAGTACGTAGTGATCATATTCTCTAAATAAGTGGAAGAATTCTACAAGAAAGAATTAATCTCTCAAATCTATACACCGAGAATATGAATCATTCACCCTGGAAAGGGAGTTTTGATGGAACCCCAAGCTTTCATGAAAAGTGGGTTTATACAGATAATTTTCCAGTACTTGGCTTTTATCTCTCTTTTGCTGTTTTCTAAATGGCAGCATGCATCAACAGAGGTCAGCTTTCCTTTTCCACCTCATCCCTTAATTTTCCAGAATTCTATTGTGTTTATCACTTCATCGGGAGCCTAGAGAAGCTGATTGGGCCAGAAACTGTATTTATGATCTTCTTGAAGAAACAGCACTCTGTATATGAAAAAAAAGTCAACAGGCAAGCTCTGTCTGTTTTTCTGAAAATGGGACGTTTGTGAGCCTTTTAATGTGATCTTAATAGAACATACCTTGCTTTCTGTTCAAAGTATGAACTGTGACTTTTCTCAACAAGTTAGGCCCTGAACTACATTTTCCCTGTTCACAGAAACTTATGTTTTCTGAAGCTACGTGGCATGAGATGGCAATATTCCTTTCATTACTTGGTATTGTTGCATATTTAAGAGAAGTTTTGTGCCATGCATTAAGAGAAACCAGACAACCATGTGCTGTATCCCATAATGACATTTTCCATACCACCTAATTAATGAATTTGTTGCTGCAAAGGCTTTGTCATTCTCAAATGGCAGTGAGCAGTGGGCTGCTGGTGCTGTGTCACCAAGAAGACACCTAATTACTGCACCCTAGTCAGTCCTGACAAAACCCCTACAGCCCTTACCTATGCAATACCAGCATAATTGACTGTTTCAACAGGCACAGAATTAGACACTAGGTGTTTCTGTTAGTTAAAAGCTAAAGTTCCTATTTTCCTGCTTTGCTTTCCTTTTCTGTTTTCTAAAGTGTTCTGTAGGACATTCAGATTCCTGAGTTTGAAATTATTTTCATAGCACCGTTCTTCTACCAAAAGCATTTTCTTTTTTCTACCATTTTGGGGGTTTTTTTGTTTGGTTGGTTTTTTGGGGGTTTTTTGTTTGTTTGATTGGTTGGTTTGTTTTTGTTTTGGGGGGTGGTTTTGGTTTGTTTGTTTTTGTTTTTGTTTTTGCTGAACACTTTCATTTCTTTGAGCTTTCTTGATTTTGTTTTAAAATGTCACAGCAATAAAGACATCCTGATACATATTCTGATTCTGATACACGCATCAGAAAGAAATGAGAGCTCCCCTAATATCCATAGATACACATTAGATTTTAGCACTGATTTTTTGGGAGCTAGATTAAACAAGTCCCTGGAAGTCCATCTCATCTCTTTGCCTTTCACAGTAATACAAACCAAGGGCTCAGCTGATGGGTAGATCTGATGTAGCATTAAATTAAAAGTATCTGGCATTTAGCCAGACTAAATCTAAAGTATTTGTTATACAGAAGATGCGGGGGGCGGGGGGAAGGGTGGGCTGCGGCAGGAGAAAAGAAAAGAGAGCTTTTCATATGAATGATGTGAACTTGCATGTGTACATAGGTTAAATACAGGCTAACATATACCTGCTAATTTGCTGCAGAATTATATGGTATATTCAAAGGATGATTTACACCCATTCACTGCTCAGCTGTTATTTGATTATGAAGGAACTGTAGAAGTCAAATCCAAGCTCATATGTGGTCTTCCTTCAGTGCAATCACTTTAACATTTTTCCTGGTGTGGAACTGGTGTATTTCTATTCCATTTTCTTAGTAAGAAAACCTCCAGGCCAATGTTTCCCAAACTCCTTTCCCTGTAGTTGCCATTCCTGGCTTTATTCCTTTCCAGCTGCTGACCAAGCTACCTCTGGAATTGGAAACACACATTACTGATACACTGCTCCTGTCGTTATTAGCCCTATTAACAAGTGGAAGTTTCAGTGCAGTGCCTTTCCAGAAATAACACAGTTACACACTAATTTACACTATGTCAACATAATTGCTCAGTGAAAGCTACCTAAGGGATTTCCAGTACAACATTTCACTTTGATTTAGAAGTACATATCTTGGACCCAACCTGCTATCTCGTACTCATTCCTCACACAAGGCATAAAACAACTTTGAAAATCCTTTCTTTATCAGCCTGTGAGTCTGACTCAGCCAGCGTTTCCCTATAAGGTCTCTCGCAGATGGGCACTGCAGCATCCTCTGCTGATGTTGCTGTCTGTGGCAGCTTTTTAGAGCTCCCCATCTGAGTGCTGCGGCATTTTCCCAGCATGTGCAAGTATTACACAGTTCTGCACAACTAGAAATACGCTTCAAAAAAGAAAGCTGTGTTCAGTGGGATCCAGAGCCCAAGAAAATTGATAGTAACAAAATGATATACCAGTTTCAACACTAGAGTTGGAGATGTCTCTTGTGTATTGCCAAGGCGGTCTAAAAAAAATTGCCAGAAACTAAAGAAATTAACATATCCCTACATCTAGAAACATACTGAAAGGCTAAGAGAACTGTGACAGACAGCATCTCTCCTTGGTTAGTACATAATTTGAGATTTATATTTGACAACAGAAAGAAAACATCCTAAGGAAGTGCACAGAGCCCTTGACTATTGATCAGTAAGTGTTGGGTAGCTGCATAATCCACGTTAAAAGAAGGACGGTAGAATGGCCTTCATGAGAAGCCCCTTACAGTATGAAGTTTGGATGAGTTTCCACTAGTACATTTCGCTGGCGTAGGCATTTGGGCAGGATATAGAAGATGAGCTCAATCCTTACAACTGAAATTTAAAAAAAGAAATCTGTCAAAACCCATTGTATACACTTAGTTTCAAAGAAATTTGGTGTATCCTTTGGCAGCTGTTAATGAGATCTGTATAGTCCAGAGAAGCAGAATATATTAGACACAAATGGTTTTGCTTATTCCACAACAAAACACAAACCCCATGTGTCCCTCAGATTTTTTAATCTTCCAGTAGTTTCCCTAGAGATTAAATCCAAATGCTTCTAATCAGCCTTTTAAAGGCATTCCTGCTTCAGCCCAAGGAAAGTGAATCAGCTTTAATCAACACTATTAGTCACTAACTACACTTATTGAAGGCTTGGTAAGCACTTTGTCTCATCAAATTTCCCTTACCAAGTTATTTGGGTCTCAGCATGGGGTGTTTTTAAATGGTCATACAAAGCCAATAAGGGCAGTGTGGAAAGACTTCCCATATTCAGGGATTCAAATAGGTTGCAAAGCACTTTAATTCTATTTATGATTCATGGATTAGTTCTGTTTCCACAGCTCCTATTCTCCTAAATTAAAGGAAGCACTTTTGTATCCTAATAATGGTCATAAGATTTTCAAAGCAAATAAGTAATTGGTAGCCTACTGTTCCCTTATCCAGACTGTCACTTAGCTGGACTTCCAACATCTACTACACTCTTTGCTTCTGTTTCTCTCTCTCACTGCACCTCTGCCATGAACTCAATTTTAAAATTAATTCCATTTAAATCAGCCACTAAAAGTCACTGACACTTTCATTTTTATAGCAGATGCATCATGCATAGATGACTTTGGAAAACTTAGCAATTTAGGAAGTATGTTGTGCTCAAACATATGTAAGCCCAGATTCCTTCCAGTAGATTTATTTCCAGCTGTAAACACGTGAAAATTCCCAGAGACTGTGAAGTCGATTCTAAATGGATGTTGCTGAAATCCTTGTCTTTGCAAGAGTTGCTTTTCACCTGGATGTCCCTCCGCAGAGATGGTTCTTCTTCCATTCTCCTTTTTGGAGCAGTAAAAAACTATGCAGGATTCTTTGCAGGATGTGCAGTTATTTTGCAGCCAAATTCTGCAGGATGCACATACGTAGTCATTAGAACAAGCACACATTAACTATTGCTAAAATATGTGGCACTTCTAGAACACTAACACATTAAAAAGTATTTTTTCCCTTTTTTTTAGAGAAACATAGTAGTATTCGTATAGTTTTTTAAGGTATAAGACATTGGCACAAAATAGTACAATTTTTAATGAAAAAATTGTACAACCCAATAGGTATTCATTTTCTTTTCAGTGCATTACAAACTGGGCCACCTTATATTCAAAAAACAATGTGAACAAGCAGAGAAACTTCTGTGTTGGCATATAAGGAGAAATCAACCAATATCTTTTGATTTCCTCTTCTGTTAAGCCCTCAATTGTTTAAATTGCTGAGACCACCTGAGAGGTATATGAGAAAGTACAGTATATAACAATAGTAATTTATTGACCCATTTATGAATTTTAGTTAATTTTATCTTCCTAATAAACATTGCTTACCTACATCCACCAGCTCCCTACCTTTGTTTTCATATCTACTTGGGATGCAGCTTACAAGCAATAAAAATATTCATTTACCAGCCCTGACTGAAGACTTTTGAAACAGGCAACACCTCTAATGTTCTCTCTTTCCTTTACCATAAAATAATTATCAACCTTTCTGCCCATGCAGACGCAAGATACTTGCACTCATTTGCATTCCAAGTGATGCATGTCCAGAAATACATGCGTGTATCATACATACAGAGCAAGAATTGGTAAAGATCATAAACATCTTGTGGGACTACAAGGGAAGTTTTGTAGGTGACTGCTGCACCTATGACATTCAGTATACAGGGACACTGAGCCACTTTGGGCCAGAAGTCCAAAAATACCCAAAAAGTCATCAACAGAAGATGTTCATATGGCTCACATCCAAACTACCCCATCATTTTTTTTATAGAACTGGTGTTTATGAGTATTCTTCATTTAATAAAATGTATAAGCAGGGTTGGGAGGAACTAAGCCTATTCCAGTGAATGAGCAAGCCTCAGTACACTGTTTTTTGTGGTTTTTTCTGCTCCAGTGATAATCTTATGCTTGAGCCCCTTGTCAAAGAGTGAAACACTTTCCAGGGAATGGATAGTACTTTGACGTATTTCTTCTCAGCCTAATTTGCCATCTGCAGTATTCTCTAAAGTGCTAGATTTGTAGTCACTGCTGTCTAAGGAGAATTTTGACCCTGCAATTCTCACATCCCAGCCTGCTCTGTTTCTAGAAATTTGCTCCCTGTCAGTGTGTGCTGTGCCCACTTCATATGTGTCTCATAAGGGGCTAAAGGAGAACTTGGTCTCTGTTTTAAAAGATGAAGCTTGTCAGCCAATGCAAACAGAATTCAGAGAAAGAGACATCTAAAAACAGATCCCCATTAACACTTATTTCATTTAAGCACCTCAGTTTTTCCCAAATCTTACAGCTTTGTATTGCTGAATCTCTACTCCAGCTGATCTCAGGTCAAACAACACAATTATGAGCCCAAGGCAGTGTCAGCCACGGAAATGGAGTTCACTGTTGTTTAGAGGCAGACATGAAACTGGTCATCACCAGACTTTGGAACACACCACCACAAATGCTACTTTCATTTGTGAGCACCCACTTACTTAAATAGGCCAGACATTTTAGGCAGTAAAGGGATGTTATCTTATAAAATTAGGCATGAGGTTTGTAAAAGAAAAATATTGATATTTATTGTTAACAGAAAAACACCTGTCTTGTGTCTGGGAGAATAGTATATCGAATGCTTAAGTAGAATTTTTCTCAAGTTCAGAACACAGTTGATACTCTCTTCCTTGACAAACCTTATCTTGAGCATATGTTTTATTTCCTTCTAGTATGACCTACAGCATATGGTAAATTTTTCCTTGACATCTCCAATGCTAAACACTGACATAAGAAATATCAGGGCAATATTGCTGTGAACCTTCCAGTACACATATGCGAGATACATAGTGGCCTGATGAGAGAATCAGTATTTGGTAGAATGTGTTTATGGATATCACATCTTTTATTCAAATAAAAATAGGACAATGGGAAATTCTGAATATAACCTAGAGAGAGTGTATTTCTAATTCTTGTTGCTTCTATGACTTAATACTTCAAAGGAGGCAGGCCAACAGATAAACAACTCGGGCAACTGCCTGGCTGAATTCCACGGCCCTTTGGAGACACAGGGGAAGTTGCAGGTTTGTCCCAATTACCATAAACAATATGCTAATCACTTTCAGGTAGACCACCACCACTGTCAGTTGAATCCAGTGGAGCTCACAGATCACACTGCTTCAGTCATGCAGAGGAGAAGAGTTAGTCTTTATCTCTGATTTTTCCAATTCAAACATTTTAAAAGGGACATTGTTTTCCAGATACATGATTCAAGAAGTTATGAAATGAGAAATAATTTAAAACACCCCATGACAGCAATGGAATTTGAATGCTATGATGACGTACTGGACGTGACCCTATTGTAACTAAAGTGAAACAGGTTTTCATGGAAATAAAAAAAAAACAAAAAAACAATTGAGATGCATTAAAGAACACTGCCATATGAATCCAAAACTGATTATAACCAGAAGTATCATTTTAAAGTGTGGTCTAGCATCTGAGCTCTCACTTGAAACAGGCAGAAAACCATCTGGCACCAGACATTAGGCAGCACCATTCTCTTTCAGCTTCAGCCAGGCATAAAGAATTCAGAATCAGAACTGTCTTTTGTCACAGCCACAGAGTCCAGCTGTGTGTCTCCACCAGGCTTTCTCATTTTCCATGTAACTACCCAAGAAAACTCACAGGCTAGAAAGTGACATGCAAGCAGCCAAAATGTTTCCTCTCTGGATTTGGTATTTTGGTGAAAGAATAACAACGCTGTTGGCTAACCAACACCACCCCTTTTTTCCATAATCTATCAATACTTACAATGGAAAAATTGTAGTGCACAGCAGGAAGGTGCACATGCGTTCATTTCCTTCAGTACGTTATTTACTGTATTTAATCATGATATTAATCTCCCTTTTAATGCCTGATGCCCGGCAGGCTGTGTCACAAAAGCAAATCTAAGTTTATTTTATTTGGTTTATTTTGTTTTTTTTTAATAAGGCTGACTCAACTTTAGCTACTGACAGTGTTTTTAGAAATATAGTTCATTGTTCACAGGAGGCACCAGGTGCCCAACACATTTGGCACAATCAACTGGACTCCTAAGCAGCCTACACTTGGGCTTACTAATATAATTCACTTCCCTCCTTCTGAAAGTCTTCACAATGAAGCCTAAAGATCTGGGTGCAAAATAAAGTCACAGAACACCAGGCTTCAGCCCTTTCTTAAAGCAAATATCTTACTAAGCCCCACATAGATTTAAGATGTCTAATGGTTGGAGGCCTAAATTTTCACGTAACAAATAAAAAGGAGAAAAATAATTACGGTATAGTCACTGTAAAAGCTGTGTACAATGTTTATTTCGGTTTGGGGTTTTTTTCATTCTTTTAGAACAACATCTTCAGCATTTTCTAGCAAGTCAATTGAAACAGAACTTGGAGGTTTTAACAATGCTGGAAAAAATGAAAACAACCACAGAAAACACCATTTTATGTAATATCTGTTTAACTCCACCATTCTATTTCATGTCTGCTAAAATCATAGAGTTGTTTTATTTGATTTTTTTTACCTTCTTTTTTGATCATTTTTAAATGAAATGTTGTTTTAACTTCAAAATGAGATGTTAAGGAATTTTGTGGTGAAAAAATGTCGGGAAAAAAAAAAGCTTGCACCTCCAAAGTAAATTATCCCTTCAAGTATAAGAAGACGAAATGCGTCAATGTTTTCAGGAATTTCCTTTTTTTACCCTCCCAGCTGTTAATCAAAAAAGTAACTGAAATCTGCAAATAAATCTTTGATTAAATTGAAATTTGCCAATTGCCTTTGAAATGTAGTCCAAATCTGGTTACAGAATTACCTAGAAAAGACACAACTGTAAACATGTAAATTGATTATTTTAACATATTAAGTTACTATTTCTTGTGGAATTGTATTCGTCTGGGTAAGAAAAATATTTTGCTTATACATAATTTCTTTACTTATCGGGTTTCACAACTGCACACATCTGCTTCAGGTATGGTTTGATTCCACAAAGAAAACCTAATGCCAATTGGGAAAGTTTTTTTGCAGTGTTTTACATGCATATGAAAGAGAAAAGCAGGAATTCTGCTACTAAATCTGGTGTATTATAACTGGGGGCAGCCAAACAGTGAAGTTTGGCAAATTTAGATTAGAAATTAGCAGTAATTAATTACTGAAAGAATGCAACTTTGATGAAGACTGCTTGTCTTCCAAAAAATAAACCACAGACTAAAAATCAAGTCATGGCTGAGTACTTAAAGCAGAATGCATTTGAATACGTCATTTAGCCTGAGTTGTTAGTACTTGAAGTATAGGATTCCTTTTTTTTACCCCAGTAAATTTACCATTTCTATCTTTTACTACCTACTTTCTATCCCTTTGCCCCCTCCGCAGTTCTCCAGCTGCTTGGATTAATGTTTGACATGTCCTACCCGGCTTATGTCACCCGTATCTTTCATATGAAATTCCATCCCCTCAAAAAGAGGCATTATTAATGAATGCATATCAACTCGAGATGAAGC
Organism: Origma solitaria; assembly: GCA_013397895.1. NCBI lineage: Eukaryota > Metazoa > Chordata > Aves > Passeriformes > Acanthizidae > Origma > Origma solitaria. Next base: position 1,289,479 of record VZRL01003807.1, read on the forward strand.
TTTGAATTAGAAGATTTTCAATATAAGAGAATGACTGATAAAAAATGAAGCCTACTGCAAGTTAATACAATGTATATCAGGTTCAGACCTGAAGCAGCTATAAAGGTGTCAGCATGACCTTCACTGTAACAAAGCACAGGCATTCTCATTGCTCGCATTTCTTTGACTTTGGTATTGCTCTATAATCCATTAACAGGTCCTTTTAAAATGAATTAATTAAAACTATTTTCCCCGGAATTCTTATATTGCTTCTAAATATACATGAAACAAGAAAAACTGTAATGTGTTTCAATGCAGTCAAATACAGAGTTTCTTTTTGGATGTGTAATTCGAATTGGTCAGTTTAAAGAAACTTCACACATGTGGAAAGTTTAAAAAGTAGTTTGTTAAATTCTTCAGTTATAATTCTTTTAAAAATCCTATTATGTTTGGTTACACAAGACTGCATTTAATATACTTAAAGATGCAGTACTCCTTAGCTGTGACATATTTATGGGCTGTGCATTAAGAAGTTTATAAAATAAGCAGTATATCCTCAGAGTCAAACAGCTCTCAATGAGGACAATTATTCATTCTGTCTGATTGTAATTAGGTATGAGATAATCTATGATTATGAAGATAAGTGAGCAATTTTTTTTAGAATACTGTATTTTCTTACAGAAATGTTCCTATAATATAGCCAGAGCTCATAAATTACTCACCTTGTATTTCAGGCTGATTTCTTGTGGAATTGATAGGCATATGGACTCAATCTTAATTATGTGGGCCAAAAAAAGTGAACAGGATGCACGTTATCAAGAGATTCTTCACAACTTGATGAAAATAAATCCAGGCTTGACATTGACTGGTCTGGGACTGGCATGTGATGGAACTGATACCATCTGTACCCCTTAGAAAAATGGAGAGGACAGAACCTCAAAAGGTTCCTCTTAGATAAGGATTCAAAGGTTGGATGCTTATCTGTTTTATAGCCAGTTTTATCTGCAAACTGAGCCGGAAACCTTTCATGATCAGACTCTCTTCTAAGATTTCTATTGAAATTTCACACAGTACACATGTCCTGCAAGAATGGTGTCTGTCATGGCATTATAAGCCTTTGGTGATAACAAAAATATACATAATAAAAGGTTTTATTCTAACCATAAGAAAATGAAAGAAGCATGGGGTTTAAGCAGCAGTTTAGTTTTTTTCATACAGATTTTTTTACTTAACTTTTTATACACACTAGTGGAGTTTATATCTCTGTATAACACTTGAATATTGCAATACTATGGGCAGAATGTACCCACACATGGACTCTGGAAAGTAAAGCCAAGTGAGGGGATGCTTGTCCTCTTTTACCTTTCTCTCAGCCCATAGAAAAATTCCATCAAGGGTGTTCTCAGCTCTGTTCCACATATTTACAGACAAAGAAAGAGGCCAGCTGAAGTATCATTTCAGATCCTGCCTCCCTGCAAAGCCCTGCAGATGGTCTCAGCCAGACATCCTTGTGCTGCAGTAGTCAAAACCACACAAATAAGGAGCAAATAAGAACAAAGTGGATCCTAAAAAGCTCCAGAGAAAAACTCACCATGCAGCTAAAATACGGTATAAATTTCTTAATGTTTTCCAGAGGTGCTTGTTTTACATTTAGATTAAAACCCTGAAAATTTGACCATTATTAAGCTATTTGTCTTCCATGCATATGCAAAGTATCTGAAATAAAGTTCAAACAGATTTTTCTGCTACTCAAAAAAAAAAAAAAGAGAATATCAATATTAAAGTCACTGATCTAGGAAAAAAAAAAGTCACCTTTGACATTAAAATAAATCTCAGAAATTTTACCTAACATGTAAGCCATTTTTGCTGCAAAATTACCAGTTTCAAAAAAGAGGGGGTGGAAATGAATGTGCTTCTTCAACCATGACAATAGTATTGCTACTTCATTCTCATAATGTTATGGGACCCCAGGCAGCTCCCAACCTCATCCTGGAATGATGGCATATTTCATGATTATGTCCAACTCTGGCAGATAAGAGCATTTATATGCTAATAACAGCAATATGTGTAGCTCTAGAGTTTCACCATAAGCAGTGAAGCTTTTAATCACAATAAGCCTTATGGGCCCAATTTATCTACTTTTTTAAAAAAGGATTATAATACCTACATAGGTGTTCCAAAATGTATTTCCTTTACATCAACTTTTAGGGCCCTTTAAAATAAGAAATGAATGGGAAATGGTACCTCAGAGGACTGGATTATTAATAAGGGGTGGATTATGAGTAACTTCTTCAAATCACGAGAGAAAATGGAAGCTATGTCATGATGGCTGGGTGGAGTTTGGGTAAATGGAGAACCAGAAGCTATGCCAGGAATCCACTGAACCATCTTTGCAGAGGAAGCAATAACCTACAGCCACAACTGGAATTTGCACAGGCCATAAAGGAACAAAACTCTCTCAGCACTCACCATGCTGCCTGTAAAAGTTGTTTGGTCTGTTTCTACCAGTAACTATTAGGAGTATGCCTTTTTTATAGTTGACAGCCTTGTGTATCCAGGTGGTCTCACTGTTTCAATTATATGTTCAGTTAGGTCCCATCTGGCACAGAAACTCACTTGCAATTTTGCCATCATGTTGCTCAGGGCTGCCTTCAAGAGCATATTAGCGATTTAAGCTTCCTACCATCAGGCTGCTGGACAGTGGCTTGCACTGGGGGAAAAAATTGAAAGAAAGGAAGAAAATTGGAACTGAGTTCACATCATCTTTTTTAGATAAACCACTTAATTTCAGTGAACTTATGTGACATCTCACCTGCCTCCGTTAACTGCCTAAGGATGCTGTGTCCAGCACCCCAGGATAGTCAGCAGTTTGAATGTTTTCTTTAACTCATATGCTGCAGGCGTGCTTCAGGTCACTGTTAGTCAGGTGATAACATCTGTGATCTGAGACATGGGATTTTTCACACAGCCATATGGAAGGCAAAAATGTTTCAGAAATGAAAAATGTTGTAGGATGCTTTGAAGCCAGGATGGCTAAAATTATTTCAAAACTTTCAACAGACCAGATTTCAATTTTGCAAATTTTTTTGAATTTAATAATGTACATGTGACATCAAGTTTGTCTCCAGAATTTGTATCAGCATCATATATACCCTTTCTAACAGAACCTGCTTCCACTCTGACCACTTCAAAGCAATGATTTTATTTCAGATGTCAAAACTCTGCCAATATAGTGTTAAATTCTTAATTAATTATTAAATTAATTACTAAATTAATTACTAAAGTACATGCTTCATTTCCAGAACTGGATAAATGTCAGACACACAAATGCTCATTAGAAACATAGGTCACAGATGTCCATGAAATCTTGTCGAATATTCCGCCTTTTGAAGAAATCCAAAATTTCTAAACATTTTATAAAATTATAATATTTAAAACCTATCCAGGTTGTTTCCATTAAGGTATTTAAACCAAGTCAGTAATCTGATTTGACAACATAGTTGGCTCTGCTTTGAGCAGCAGGTTGGACTACAGGTCTCCTGAGGTACCTCACCACCTGAATTATTCTGTGATCCCATTATGATCATTGCTTGTCTTCTAGACAAATATCACTTACAGTCCATCAGATACAATCTTTCATAGAACGCATTAAACAAATTAATCCTACTGAAAGTTTGCTAATGTTTAAGTTACTTTCAATATGGAAAAAATGAAGCAATTTTGAAAGGCAAACACTGGAAAGAGAAAATATTGATTTTTGCTCTGAAACCTTTATTCACAAATGTGCTTTAAGAATTCTTCACACCATCTTCTGGGTAAGTTTCAACAGTATCTTTCATATGTGGCAGAAATATAAAAAGTATCCGTTCAGTACTGTTCATGCAAATGTCACTGCTGCACGAAGAATAAAATAAAGAAACCAGACTCCAATGATTTCTTTTTTTTTAACACGCAGATCAAATGAAACCTAATCGGTAATTACATTCCCAGAGAGTAGCACAGACAGCAAAAATTGACATCTATCATTTGGATCATATAGTTACTTTTTCAAATCTCCTCTAGAAAGGATAATCATAGGCAGTGGAGAAAGCTAATACCTTGAACTTATTATTCTGAGGCAAAACCTGGTCTTCTTGGAGACCTAATTTACCTTCATCTCTCTGACTAGGCACAAAAAAAGCTAGGTCCTGGGAGCTAGGTTATCCCTACAATTTTCCTTCTTGAATTTTCCTCCTCTCCTAATTAGATGATAAGGGCTTCCCCAAAACAAGAGATTCCACACCTGGGTCTGAACATGGCCAGCTGGACAGGTGTGCTGTTATTGTCCTTTAAACAATTGTAACATTGACTGACACGACTGGAAACTCCACCTGTCAAAGTTCCTCTAAAGTTAGATATTGTGGCTATAAATGAGAGCTGCCTTTAAGGCCATCTAGTTCAACACAGGAATCAATCTGCCACCTCACCAATAAAGATAAAGAAATGCAAATAAAATTTGTTCCTTCCCTCCCCATCTCGTAGACAGAAGATTTAACCTTCTCCATTAAAAGCTCCTCAAATTCCTACATTGTACAACATAAATGGTAATCAAATTAATATGGTATTAGAACGAAACTTTTACATCCATAGGAAAAAAGCAACATTAAAAAATGACTCAAACTACTAAAAGCAATCATCCCCTCAATGTACAGCTCAGCCTGCAGGTTGGGTGACGCACCAAGGCTCAGCTCCCGGTGACACTTCAGTGTTTAAGGGCTGGACACATCTGGAGCTGCCACACAGCTGCCTTGTTAGTAGGGCTTGCATCACAGGAAAAGCACAAAAAAAACCCCAGAGATTAGCCTCAAATATCAATCCACTATCCTCTAACTGCAGCTTCTAAAGCTTTCACCTACCCTAGTGATTGGAACATTGTAAGAATCTGGAGAGAACAAAATGTAAGATTTATTATTTTCTTTCCAGCTGCACAACAGCAGGAATATCAGTGAGAACTACATGCTGCAGATGTTTAACAAGTCATTAATGCAGTTCTGGAAGGTACTCAGGTGTTACAGTGATATAAGGACTGCAGACTTTGTTATTATCTGTCATAAGAAGATATATGACAAGATACCTTCAACAATTTTTCAATCCTTAAATTAGCTTTAAGTGCTTGCATAATGTGGGTGAGAACTTGAATTCTTCTGGGTGCCAGTAAAGGAAAACACATGGTGGGCTGCCCCAAAGAGTCTTATGTATGCAACAACTGCACAGTATACACAGCTGAACTCTGGCTATGCTTATTAAATAACTTGGTAGCAGTCAATGAGAATTTAACTTATAATCTTCTTCCATTTACTTGCATAATTAGGACATTTTATCTTAATCATTATTTTACATGAGCCAAGCCACTGAAATAAAATGCATCCTTATTATTTTAAAGAGATAAAGTTGTTAAAAATATCTAAAGAGCTCAGAGAAACACCTATTTGGTTTGCTTTTATCCTTTTTTCCTTTGACAGAAGGCATTTCAATGGCAGTACTAGAAATAAAACTGGGCTTGCCGTAATCCAAAGCAGGCCTTGTTTAATTTGTCATTTTTGATTTGTTTTATCCAGTGTGAACATTCATTGCAAATTCCTGATGTGATTTAAATGATCAAGGGTCTGAATTTCAGTGTAACTAAATGGTTTAAATGATTGCACAAACATGGTTGCATCCTAGGAAAATCATAGAGCCATTTGAATTGTTAAGGGTGGAAGAGACCTCTAAGATCATCGAGTCCAACTGTCCAAAGCACCACCAAGTTCAGCACGAAATCATGTTCCCTAGTGCTACATCCACATGATTTTTGAACACTTCCAGGGATCTTGGTTCCACTACTTCTCAGGACAGCCTGTTCCAACGCTTGAAAACCATTTAATTGAAGAAACTATTTCTAATATCCAACCTAAACATTACCTGGTGCAACTTGAAGCTATTTCCTCTTGTCACTTGCTACCTAGGCGAAGAGACGGGCTACAGCCTCCTTTCAGGTTGTACAGAATGATAAGGTCCCCCTGAGCTTTCTTTCGTCCAGACTAAACACCCGCAGCTCTCTCAGGTGCTCTTCACAAGACCTGCTCTGCCCTGCGCCAGCTCCATTGCCCTCCCCAGGACATGCCCCAGCCCTCAATGTCTGTCCTGAGGTGAGGGGCCCAAAACCAAGCAGAGGATTTGAGATGTGGCCTCGCCAATGCCGAGTACAGGCAGTGTTCCCTGTCCCGCAGAGGAGTGACAGAGTGGCTTTGGTGGGCCCTGGGCATCCAGCCAGCATCAGCCCACCACAATGGACAGCAAATGTATATTACTTCTACGCTTCTTCCAAACCATTGGTCTTTCTTCATTTCCAAGTAAAATAAAATAAATAAATAAATGTCCAGCTGTGCTAAAGCATGAAAGATTTAGTCTGGAAGGAGTAAATTTTCCCACTACTGAGCAAGTGAATTTGAAATGTTAGAGTAGAAACAGTTTTGCAACATTATCCGCAGTGGTCGCTTCTGTTCCCATAATGAGAATTCTAATGATAACACAGCAAATCCCAAATTATTTCTGCTTGTACAGATTTGTAATATTACAAATAGAATCAGGCAGAGCACACAGCCAGGTCTCAGCTGCAGGAATGTCTCAGATTAGCCCATTCGAATTACAGATATGCAAGACCTGACACTGCCTTTGCCCAAAGCAATGTTTAGGGAAAGGTTTGAATCTTTGCTACTTTACAGTTTTCTTTTTTTTCTTTTCGCAGATAATTCAGTTCTTTCAGAATCTTACCTGGGTTGATATTCAGAGCCAGAGAGCAGAGTTTTTCAAGATAAAACTTTCTTTGATGATAACATTTCAAGCCCAAACATTATGACACTGGCAGAGAGAAAATATTTATCCCAAAGCCACTTATTTATTTTATATTTTAAGAGATTGCAGCCCTTAAGAACTATGGAGCTTATCCTCTCAGAAGCACACACTTGAATGAAAATAGGATAGAATTAAACAAAAAGCAAAATTCAGGGAAGAAGAGCCAGACCCTCCTTTGGTGTAAAACTGCTGCCAGGGGCCTAAGCTGATATACAGCAGCTGGCAGTTTGGCTTGTGTATTTTTAGGGAAAAAAAAAATTTAAAAAAAAAAAAATCAATGCTTTCAGACTCTGCTTCCATTCTCTTGTGACACAGTGGTATTTGAGAATCTTTCTTTTCAAATATCTTGTAATTGCCTTCAGTAACTATTAACATGCAAAAGAGGAATGAGAAATAAATCAACAAACTTACTTGTTCAAGCAAAATTTAACAGCCCAAATAGTCCAGATGACTAGCATGTTCTTGTGGTTTTATGTCCCTGAGGTGGCAGGTGGGAAGAGCACTGCAATTACACACACACAAAAAAAAAGTGTCACTGTGACTGAATCAACACCTTCTTCTTATAAAACTTGTAGGAGTAGCTAGTGACCATAATTCCCATCGCAATCTTTCATTTTATGCCAGAATCCTTGAAAGACACCATAAACTTGCTACAAATCCTATATTTATGTTCTAAGTAATGTTTCTATTATCCTGCCTTTGCTATTTATTCTCTCCCCACACCTAAAGTTTCTGTCCAAATTCTTCTTGAGTAATATTTTTTCTTGTCTTGTTAAAGACAGTCTTTCCTCCTTACCGGCACTTGGAACTGTACTGCAAAGACTGCTACTTCAGTTTTGTAATTTGGTTATTTCTCTACTGATTCCCCCTTATTCTATCTTCACTGACATGGCTTCTCACAGCCCATTTCTTCTTTAATTTCTAGTACTTGTTAGATATCAGCCCCTGAACCCAGACCCCTTTCCTGGTATGTCATAGTTATAAACATACACATTTGTGCTTTGTTTCCCCTCTTCCACATTGCTCCTTGCAGGTGAAGCAGAAATTACCCACCTCGGCAGAAACTGTTCTCCAAACCCTCCCTTCACCACAAGGGAAGCAATACATTTGCAAGCCAACCAGTTTTATTCAGTACAGAGCATCATTCATACCATTTCAAATAAATCAATTCAGCATCAGACTTCTGTTTATTTTCCTCCTTCAATTGTCATGGTCTGCACAGAAACAGAGTTTTATTTCATGCAGGAGGTCAGGTGGGCTTCCAGTGCCAGACGACTCTTAGAGTGTAGTACACTGAGTGAGCCTTTCCCTACTGCTTGTGTCTGACCACAGCCCTCCTTCAGTGCGCTCCTAGGGCTCAAAGCCATGGGGTCATTCGTGTCTGTCAGCATCTCTCCTCCCCTGACCTTTCTACCACAAAGGGTCACTTGCACCACTGGGCTTTTTGGAGCATCAGTCTGTGAACAAAGGAATCTGTGGTGATACCACCACCAGTTCCTGGCTGGAGACTGTCAAACAGATCATGATGGCCTCCACTGCTGTTCTAGGAATGATTCTTCTCTTTTCCTTTTACGTGTCTAAGCTAAGCTGTGCATGCCCTTGCTTCTCATGGGAATAACAGCATGTATTTACTATATTTCATGCTGTTAAAATATGTAATGACTTCACCTACAAGCTAAAAAGAAAAAAAAATTCTTCTAATAGAGAATCCCTACTTATTAAAGCAAAAGAATGAAGAGTGACAGTTAGCCAGTCATCCTTGAACTGAGCATTCATGTAAAATTTGCATACATATTTGAACATGTACAAAAGTGGCATCCCTCTGTTTCTTCTAACTGATACTGTGCCTTCAATATAACATGAGGATCAGTATGCTTGTTGAACTGTTGGAGGTTAAACATGCCCCCATTTGAGGGAAAAGGAACATGAGAAATCAAGTAATCTAGTGCTAAATTTATCCCTGTTATTAACATTTATATTTACTTTGATTTTGGATCACTGAAGAAAACAGTTTATTAAAACTTTTTTGTTTATTATCTTAATTTGGTTTTTGGATTTCATTCTTATAAAATGCTAAAGACAGGCTTCTTATTTTCATTTTTTGTGAATAAATAATATATTTTTTCTTGTATTCCTGCAATGTAGTTGCCCTTTAATGGAATAGTGAAAAAACCCTCATTGTTTTTAGTAAGGACTCTTTCACTCTTCTGGAATGTAAACAATAAATTTAAAATCACATTACCTTAACTATGCTCATGTCTATAAGATAAAGAGAAATAAGAGAAGGAAAAAAGACAGAAATTAACTTCAAAACAGACAACTGATGCCAATATTCTACTATATTTTGTGCTTTTGCTCTCCAGGGCAGATTAGTACAAATTGAATTTTGCACTAGCTTTGCATAGCTGTGACTCCTCCATTTGATTCTAGGCAATATGATTAATTTGAATTATTCAGGTGCCGCATGAATAGCACCAAACCAGTTGATTGCATTCTTGATTGAGTTACATTATATTTGTGTGGTTACATGTAACCAGTGTTATTATTCTTATATTAAGGCTAAATAAATGTGCCCTTTCGATAAGAAATTATGTCTGTGATTTTTCATTTGTATCATGCTATTAAAGATTTTGCTTAGGATACAATGAAATCTGGCTAAAGGGGGAAAAATAAAAATAATTTGCTGAGCACCAATGCTTCAATTAATTAACTTCTGTTTCTGCAAACAGCCGTAAGTGAAGGAATCAAACTACTATGTTTTGTAGATGAATGATCAGCAAATGCTCAAACTCATCTGTCATGGTCTAGTTTTGTAGCCTGACAAGAAAAATGAAGTTAGCATTTTCTGAATTCATAAAACAGTTTGGGTTGCAGTTTACATAACATCCACAGTTAATTAGAGTGGAACCAGCGGAGACATTGAATCCCTGTTCAGTCTGGCAGTAGGGTACAGGGCTTATCATCTGACCTTCACAGACATAAAAGGTTAACACAAAGTGTATACATGTTTTCATGTCATCTAGCCCTTGGATCAATCACATTCTCAGTTTAATGCAGGGGGTGAACATTTCTGTGGTCAGAATTTTTCATTATGGACATGTTATTCTTCTAGGGATTTAAACACTCACTCTGTTCACTGTTATTCTGCCAGGATATACTTTGCCAAAAGAGACTCTAAAAATAAAACATTTCACTATACTGTGTTAGTAGAATGAAAACTCATTCTTTCTCTTGGTCTTGTTTTTCTTTTAGAAGAAAAATTATTCCATGGTGTCAGATAACTATGTCACTGGGGAGAAGGACTCTTTGCAGCAGGTTGTATTTCTTTCTTGTCTACACTGCTCATAGCACTGTGCCAATATCATAACTTCATTTCTGTGAAGCAGCTTTGCTTATTCCAGATGCACAGGTACCTTACAGAGACCTGTTACTCATAAGCAGTGTTATTTACAGATCCAGAGCATCTGAAAATGAGGGGGCAAATATTTGAGAGCTCAGGGTAAGCCTGAAAATCTCTCAAATCATAGTTACATGCATATAGAAATAACAATTTACACAGGCTTTGCGGCTACAACTGTCTTTCTCCAGTTATACCTCCAACACTTCCTCTTTATTTTGATTATATAATCATTTCTATATTATGTATGTTATTAAAATATGCATGTCTCACACATACACACACATACATACATATGGAAATAAAAACCACTATCACCCAAGCCAAAGCGCTTTTAAGTAAAATTCATAGATTTTCAGGCAATGGGGCTTCAAACAATTGGAACATTTGGATTTTTTTTTCTAAACAATCAAATATTAAACTAATGCTTTCTACACTTGTGTTTAAGTAGGTTTTTTTTAACTTACCTCTCAGTAGTGCTAAATATGATCATGCGCCTTACATTGGACAAGAGGATCTTTTTCATCTTTCCAGTTCCATCAGAGTCTGAAAACTACTCTTTTCTACCTCAGACAGGAAAGTCATCCTAGTTACATGTGGGATTAAAATCTTTTAACCCCAATATGAGGTCACAACACACACAGTGTTGTAGAAATCCTGCAGCAGCGTTATAGAAAGGCTCACCGACTTCTGATTCGAATACAGAAAGTCTGCTTGAATCTGTTTTTCTTTCCTCCATTCAAACTTGATATTTGAATTTGATGATCAAATATTTACTCTAAATATGGGGCAGACAGTTAACCCAAAACTTCACAAACACCATTAAAAAGGAAGTCATGCAGGGCTCTTCTCCAAGGACTACAGAGCCTCTTCTGTGCTCCCCCAGACGAAGATCAGCCAGCTCAGGCACAGCTGGCCCAGCTTCCCCAGCCAGCAGCAACTCCTTTCTGCTTCCTTTCTCATCAGTGACCATTAGCAAAGACATAGAGAAGTTTTAAGTTCCACAGTAACTATCCACAAGCCAGTTCTGAGCTTTTAGCACTGAAATATGTTGGCCAAAAGATTAGTACCTCTGCAGACTGATTTACCCTTTAAATCAATATTGAACCATTTTCTGAGAATGCTGAAATTTTATGATCTAATGGAGAGACTGTGCTTTAAATACTAGGATTCAGAGATTATGAGCTAGATCATAAAAATCCTGAAAATGTATTTTCAAATAGAAAAAAGAAAAGAAAAGAAAAGAAAAGAAAGAAAAAAAATTGAGAAATTGGTTTCTTTCTGATCTCTCAATCTGTCACACTCACTTAGCAATATAGCAATGGGGGCGGGGAGAAGGAATCAAACGCTTTAAAATGAAAGGTAACAAAGCAGCAACCGCCTTCAGTAAATTCAAAACAGCCCTTGAGGCTATCTCCTACATTCCCATAACATCTTGTGTTAACTGTTTTCTTGTCTACACAGGCTGGAAGCTTATTTATTCTGAACAGCAGGTGGAATTCTCAAGCCAATACGGTGATGTACAGCCAAGTGTCACAAAATCCACAATAAAATTAAGGGAGCTGGGAACGTTGTTGAGGTCTTCACTGTTTTGCTTTGTTTAAACTCCCATAATTCCCTTTGTGACTAGTTTTATTAGTTTTAACAGCAAAGGCCAATTACTCCTGCAATTATTCCATGTTTATAATAAAATAGCAATCTGCACTTGTTCTAGTTCAATAAAGGAGGGCAATAACTAAAAAATTATGCCCATCGATTGCAACAGTTGCAACAGCCTGACTCTACTAGAATTTTCTAATTCTAAACATGGAGTTATTTGCAGTTTTCAGAAGGCCTTTTAAGGAGGGATTCAGTGTGGAGATTAAATCAGATCAGAGATTTAAAAAATCACTTGATTTCCATGCCAGATTTGCCTGTGGTTAAGCTAACAGGTGTTCTTCTTTGGGCTTCAGCCCATTCATATACTGCCCCACCACAGGGCAGCAGCGTCCAGAGCAGCAGGAGGGATTTTGAAAGTGACCCTTTTCATTTGTCCTATGGGTCCTTGCTCCTCTCACCTATGTTCAGATCCAGAAGGTCTTGTCACTGGAGAGGAATAGGGATATGTCTGAGCTGCCGTTTTGGCTCTGCTCCTATCAAAAGTCCTGCCACAGATAGCTTTGACTTTCCAATCCTTTGCCAGAGAAAGGAGAGCACAGGCAAAATAGGAAAGGTGGTCATAGAAAGAGGTCCTCTAGTACACACCTTACAGCTCTGCCCCAAGGCAGAGCCAACCATATCTGATTATTTCAATCATTCACCCGTCTCTTTTATATATCTATATACGGTATTATATGTGTAATCTGTAGATATTTATTTAATCATTTTCCTTCTAACATTCAGACCACACTAAGCAAACTGGAGTTGGATAGTTTTCTGAAATACTACCGTCCGAGCTTTTCTTTTTCAACTGAGCTGATCAAGGCTCTTCAGTAAGATCAGAATATTCTATACCAACTGCAGGGCATTTGTCTCATCACTGTCCAGCATTGAGGCAGTCGAGTTTTGAGGTCTTATTTTCTTTCTCTATTCTGCTCTGCTCAGGCAAGCCAGGTTAATTAGCTTAACTTCCATTTTTTTCTATCTTTTCAAAGTGTAACCTCATCACATTTGAAACAATGACTAGCTGAAATGAATCCAGTACTCTGGGTCTTTAATGCATATCTGTTGACAACATTTGTTCCCCTGAGCTTGCAGTCACCTCTGTTTCTCACCAGTTTTAAATAAACCAAGCCATTTCTCATGTATTGAGATGATGGTTTCTCTTAAAGTAATTGTATCTTATCATAGTACTGAATAAAACAGTAAATCTGACCAACTAAGTGTCTGGTTGCCTTACACTTACTCAGCCTCTGGGCAAGGCTAAATCTTCATTGCAGCAAAGAGTTCTTACACTGTCCCTATGTATGTCTGTTTTGTGTGTGTTCTAGAGCTGGAGTCAGCAGATAACATCATTTATAAATGTCAGCTTGAGTACAATCTATCTGACCCAGTTCAAATCTTTTTGGTCACAGAACAGTTTATCCAGAGATATCCTTAAGTTTTCAAGCATTATACCCCAGGAGGAGACCTCTTTGTTCTTCACATGCAGGGAGGAAGGCATGAAATACAAGAAAATTATAATATACTTCTCAAGGGAAACAATTTCCTTTTTTCTGAAATCAATCATAGTGGCATTCATGTGAAGAGATAGCATGAAACTTCTTTTTCTTTTCTGTATATTCAGTTTGTGCATCTTGAAGGAGCATTTACAAACTCGCAAATTATATTTCAAATGATGGGAACACCAAAGCACAAGAGATAGATGATTTAGCTACTTAGTACTTGGTTGTCCAAATCTGGCAACATCTACATAGACTTTCTAGCAGCTTGTAACCCTGAGCCACAAAAAGTAAGAACAAAGCATTTCCAACAATTTATTTGTAATATTTGACATTTTTTGTTCATTGTTAGAACCAGTTTAAGCAAAACTTACTAAAGTCCTTACAGCCTGATACAGTTTTTCTATATGTTTGATCTGCTTATTTTTACTTCAAGCTTTTCATGTTTTGCCAAACAGATAGAAAAAACAGACTCTATCTCCAAGAGGTTAACAATATCACAAAAAAAACCCCCTATTTTCTTGAGATGACTGGTCAAACTTCAGATATTCTAGGTTAGCTTGAATAAAATCTCTGTTATCTGCTATAATAAAGTCTCTTCCTTTTGTTTCTGAATTCCCAGATATTCCTAGCTATGGATGTGCTCCATAGAAACTATCAATTTCCAGATTTATATTTGCATAGCAGTGAACAAAAATTTGACCTTAGAAATAAAAATGAATCACAGATTCTCTATGCATTGTCTTAAATATCTCACATATGTTGTACCACACTGGGCAGCCTATTAATAAATCTTCTTTGTTACCATTACTGGAGAAGAATGAAAACTTGACTTTTCTAGCCCAAGAAATGAGGGATGTCATGCAGTTTGTGGAGGAACCTGATTAGTACAGAGTAGGCTGAGAATCTACAAGAAATTAATGACAAAGTGTCTAATACTTCTGAGCCACTTGAAGCACCTGTGGGTTTAGGATGTAGATTTTTTTTTTCACTTATCCCTTTGTTCTTATAAATGCACACTTGAGGAGGAAATTCATGGAGTTGTCAGTCAAATCCCTTAAGGTTTTGGGAAGATTAACTGAACCATTAGGGAGATTAATCTTTAAACACTAATACTGCCTTTTCAACCTCAAATGTCAACGCCAGACAGACGGGCTGAAATTTTTGTTGCAAGGGATACCTAAGTAGCAGTATCTCAGTTTCCTTATAGTCCATCTAATCTCAATTCATGCAAAGATGTATTGAGAGATACTGCGTAAGAAATCCATATGTCTCAGAAAGGAAACCAGCTCTTACCAAATTAATTAAGACAACTGCTTCTGAACAACACTTAAACACTAAGCTGCTCATTGGTTTTAGGAATAATCTAGTGTTTTTCACAGAACTTTTTTCTTTCACTTAGGAGGTTGAAGGGCATTCACTCCACTAGAGTTATTCCAATGAAAAATATTAAATTCCTGATTTTTGGGGAAAAAAACTGGGAAAAAAAAATAGATAAATATATTCTATGTCCTTCCAGACTATGTGGGAATATAAAGACACTTCTCTGTTCCAAGTTCAATATAGCATATACTCACACTATATAAGCTGAAATTATATATATAAAAATTATGAATATAGGCCTGCAGAATGTGGATGACATATTTCAGTATTGGTTAAAAAAATCTTTAGTAACAACTTTCAAGGGATTATCTTGCTTTGAAAATATGCAGAAAATTCAGAACAGATGGGCTGTAAAACAATTCTTTTCCATCATATCTATAGCCTTCACTTTGTACTTGCTGTTAACTGAGTTTATTCACCCATGTGATGCAAATAAACAGGATGCCTGGATGCTTCCAGTTCCTTCCTTTCTTCCTTCCCTGCAGGACAGAGAACACTCTTATTTTCATAGATGGAAATTATTAAGTGGCCGGAGGAGTTGTTAGTGTTAAATTTTCCAAGTTAGATTTAGTCTGATACTCAGACTGAGTATCACATTATATACCAAGATACACAAAAGGAATATCTCATTTGTAACCTGAAACAAATGCAAATTTAGAAGAAAAAATCATGCAAAGGTGTCCTGCAGGAGCTGTTTACTTTCTTAGTGTCAGAACACAGCAGATCCACCTACATGTACTGGCACTGCCACCCGATCCTGCATTTTACATGTGTAAATTCACTGGCACATCACCAGTCCCACGAAGCTGTGTTGCCAACCTCGCTGGTTAGGGGACGTGGCTGACACAGCCACATGGCTGCTGGCCAAGGTCCTCTGCCTCAGAATAAACACGCAAGAAACATAAGATCGTTTCTTTTCCCACCTCCTGCATGGAATGAGATCATTTACATGCAGCTTCTCCAAAAAACATTTGAAAACGTTGGAGAGGGGATCACAACCTACAGAGGTAAGCTGAATGGTTTTCTCAGATCTAGAAAACCAGACTCAGAACTAGAATGAGAAAGGGAAGTCAGATGTCAGTTGTCAACCCAATTTCTCTGTGACTATAACCCCATATTGGTGATGTACATAGATTTCCATATAAAAAAGGAATCAATAGGAGCTCTGTATCTGTCTGCATAATTGTTCAAGTACCTTTTTGCAATTCTACACACTGTTATGGAGTTTTCTAACCTTTTTCTTTCTGAATAAACATCCATTTACCCTAAGAAAGCTTTTTATTTACCTCTTATGAGCATCATAACATTTTCATCTGTATCTCTATTTTGAATTTACCATATGTTTAGTGTTTTTCTCACGTTGTTATCTGCCAGTTTCTGAGATACTACAGTTATTTTAAATTCTAAAAATTTTCTTTTCTGTTTTTTGTACTTACTCTGACAAAGTCATATCAACATTAACTTTCTGAACTGCATCATATTTGTAACATAATGTAGGGAGTGAATCTGGAATTGGCAACTCCCAGACTGTCATCATTCTAAGATTAGTTCTTTGAGTGATTTCAGACAAATTAAATACCTGCCTCAGTTTCTGCAACAACCAAAGGGAGATAAAACGTACAGATTATTTAGCACAGCAATAGAAAGCACTTCAAAACATACTTGTGTTAAGTGTTATATGCAGATGCACAGAAAGGGATATAACACAGTATTTAAAAGCTTTTTTGCCTACTCCTTTATGAAAGTCACTTAATGCTTCTTTTATTTCTCAGTTAGTTAAAAACCCAAGTAACCAATTCATAGTACAGAACATTTTACTGTGACTCACTACAGGGAGATGTATGAAGGTGTCATTTTCCCTCTACCTCAAAAAGTGAAGCAGAGACAATCAAGGTCACCAGGGAAACTCCCCTCCCAGATTTCACTCATTCTAGCCCAGCTTTTAGTGGAATACTTTAAAAATTAAGATACATTTTTGAAAGACTGTCTCTCAATGTCATAAAAGAACTTGCATTCATGAAGAATGTAAGAATTTAAAAAGTAATGAAAAAAGAACTCTAAGAACTTGGAATTCTCAAAAAAAAAATTACACTATATAATAAGTTTTGTATCAAAAAAGATGTCAGATTATTGACTCAAATTCTTCTGTGGAATTCTAGACATTATGTTAACAATAATATCTCAAATGACTGAAAACCAGAAAGAAATAATTTTTAAAGGAGTAACTTAAAAATATTCCATTCAACATTAGTATTTATTTTCCATATTTTTGTTTAACCCCAAATAAAAACTAGCTGAATGGTAAAATTGAAACCAAGCAACGGAAAATAAAAGAAAAACAATGTATATGTTTCAGCTGACTAGTAGTCCCTTCTTTCTATCCATTTCAGTGATGCCTGTATAACTTCCATCTGTGAAGTCCAATAAACTTTTTAAACCTTTGGAGAAAAAATAGAAGGGAAAAAAAATCACAATATATATTTCTTTTTTTCTACAGCTGTGGGTCTGGTGCTTAAATCCACTACACCTACATGGTTTTACCAGTTTCTAAGACACTAGATAATAGCTTCCCATTGGGAATAATTGTTTCCCCAGTCTGACCTAGCAAACCTGTGGTTTGGGCTAGGCTTCTTTATTATTTTTCATTCTTTTTTTAATTTTAAACATATCAGTTTCTTTTGGTTTAAGTCCAGCTAGTTTTATGCTCACAAGAATAGTTGCAGTCCAAATACTTGAGGTCTGCAGCTTCAAAAGAAGCCACTATTGAATTGAATTTTTTACCAACAAAAAATCAAGAAGACATCACAGAGCTGGTTGAGACGGGTATATATTAGGATATAAAATGACTCTCCCTGTGGCTGTTTCCACACTTTTAAAAGTTAAATATGGCACACTCATATTCAAACATTGATCTTGAAAGGCCTTTGCAGCTAGTGCAACCACATGAAACAAAATTTATATAGAAACAATATAGCAGCTCATCATCAGAACTTTCATTCGGAAATTACACAATGTTTTATACACTTTATTGCCAAAAGACTGGTACAAAAGAGCCACCTAAGTACAAAGGGAAGCTCCAGGAAATGGAAGAAATATTGCAACTATTCTCAGTTTCAGGGCAGTACCAGTATTCCCGCTTCTATCTTCTCAGTGTAGCAACTGCCATACAAAATACTTTTGTGAGTTTTGAAAAGCCCATCCATCATTTCAAAGTCCCAGTACAACCTGAACCTAAAGCACCAATCTCTCAGAAAGAATCACTGGAATATAAACACACAAATGTAAAAAGGAAATGAGAAAGACGTAACCAATTATGACTTCCTTGTGTTACAACACTCTGCATTCTGTGGCATAAAGGATAATTCCGTACACACTGCCATGCCTGTAAACCATCAGAGTTTAACAGATTGCATTCTGGAGTACATTTCAATTTTTTTTTTTTAAATTTTTCATTATTAAGGAGGAAAATGCCAGGAATAAATATGTATATTATGAGGAACAAGTGTTCTGACTTCAACCTAAAAAATAAAGCAATATTGAAGTAAAGTATGATGTCCACAAGAGAATTTACTCCTTCAGAAACTTACTCTGTTTAACATAGTAGTCATGAATGCTTTGACCTCCAATACGATTATAAGGAAAATACCAGAGCAAAACTACTAATTTACACTCACTAGAAAGGTAAGTAGGTGCATGTATGGGAGAAATAAAATATAATACTGTGGAGCTATTAGCTGAACACTCTTTACTCCAGTTCTCCTGTTTGACAAGTGGCAGTAATTTACAACTGGGAAGGAAGAGAGTAAACGTGCTTCAACCGACATCTTGGAAAATTTCTGTCAGAATTAAAGGATGCTCTAAAAATGTCACCTCCAGGGAGCATATTATGTACCCACTGATTTTCTTTTTCCTTTGATTTGAACTGTTCTGAAGACTAATGAGGACTTGAATATGCAGACCTGAGTCATGCTTCTGTCTTTACTCAAGCAATTAAGTTGTCTGTCAGTGTCAGCTATACAGTTCTACAAACAGTTAAATATTCAGCACAGAAGCAGAGATGCTGAATGAAAAAAAAAAAGAAAAAAACCCGCAAGAGCATCTTGACTCTCCTATAGCTATTAAAAAAGCAGCAGAAGCACAGACAGATTTCAAGCGAGCTTCCTTATGCACAGACAAAAATACAAAAACACTAACGTGCAGCAGCCAGAGCAGGAGCAGAGACAGCTGCTCAAAATACACTTTAGGCATCAAGGCAGCAGTTGGCACTGTGGGGAAAAAAATGGGATTGATATTCCACTGTATCTACTACTTCTCTCTCCTTTATAAATATATCCATCTTGGTATTCCCCTGCCTCTCAGGAAAGATGCTTTGGTTTCCCCTGACTCAGGATTAGCCAGATAGCACAGACAGTGTCTATGGGTGTGTGTCTCTCTGTGATACGAGAAAGAAGTTGAGTATCCAAAAGTTTGTAGTTTACAACTATATCCGTTGGTCTACAAAAGTACATTTCTCTTTCTACATGCTTAAGCTTGCACCTACATGGATTGTTTGTGATCAAAGGGTCAAGATAACCTACAGGCAGATCTTCATGATGGCTTGCTGTTAGAGGAATAACAGTTTCGGCCTTATTTGTGCTTTGAGTCTCCTGTTGAAATTTAAGCAACTTTGTAAGAAATTTTTCAGCACTTCTTTATAATTGTCAATCTATTTTATTTTTAAACAGAATGTAGGGCACCTGCCTTCGGTGAGTTATTGCTAAGGCAGGAGGACGATGTAAAGCGGATGTTTCCGTGATCTTTCGCAAGGACTACTTCATCTGCTTGCAAGTGTTGCCATTAAGACATATGGAAGCTTCATGGAGCATGTTTTCTCTTTCATAACTCCCACATCATTTCCATAAAAAAATGAACTGATGAATATGTTCTTAGAGTCAATGAATTTATCTTCCCAGAACTAAACCAATATATTTTTAAAGAAAAGTTCACCCTGTGTTCTTTCACCAAGCATCTGTACTCTGTTGCACATATAAAGAAATTAAATGGAGTCAGCAATCTCTGCTGCCATCTTCTGCTGTTACTTTTTATGCAACCAGTGAACATGGGACAGAAATACTAAAATCCCATGCTTTCTGAAAGTGAGTGTTACAAATGAAAGGCTATAAATCAATAATCAAAGCTCTGTCGCACAATCACAGAAATTTAGGAAGAAAATGTCTCTGAATCTCACTCAATCACCTTCATAGCACAGAATTATTCATTATGATATGTGCTCCCATCTAACTGAGGCTGTGATATATCTCATAACAAGTTTTATATTCTCCACAAAAGCTTCTTTCTCCTAGCATTTCCTTAGAGCCAGAGACTGATGCCCTTTGTCACAGAGATTCCCTCTGTAAATACCTCCTATTATTTTAATGGGACACTAATCCACTCAATCCAGTTTTTGAAACAATATAGATGTTGGGGCACCGTCATTGTAACAATAGAGTATTTCCCCCCTCCCCTAGAAGTTTCCTCACAGATGTTTATTATTCGTTCATCCTCTTAGTGTTTGATGACAGCACAAACACCGTCAGAATGATCTCTTCGGAGAGATGTAGCTTGTTTGCCTCCCACTGTCTTAAATTCCAACCTATCTTCTGAATATCGCTTAACTATTTACTTTTACCCTTTACTTGTACTTTGTGCTTAAGTTCTTATCCCCCCCCCCCATTGTCATTCTTTTCTATGATCTTTTGATATTCATGATCATCAGCTTCTGGGTATACTCATCCAGACCATTTCTGCTGACTTACAACCATGAACGATTTATCTTCATTACATTAAATCCCATTTGCTTCCTGTTTCCATCAAATCTCAGTCATCTATTGCACTACATCTTCTGCAATGGAATCATCAGCATATACAACATGGATCTGCATCAACTGGTCAACATTTCTAATAGCCTTACCAAGAAATAGAAGGGAAAAAATGTCCTGCTTACATCCAGTGTCAGAGCTATCAGGCAGATAGCTGTATCTTCTGAACTGTTTTATTAAAGCTTTCAAAGCTTTGTGACTTTTGAGTGGAGATGATACATCATCACATGCCCTTTTAAATATGAAAGGAAAAAAACCCGAATATTTTTGCAACATTCCCCCTTATTCAATGGAATAAATACATGGAACATAAATATAGCAAGAATAACAGAACAATCAAGGATAAGTTAGACAATTTCCTTTGATTTCTTTTCTCAGTGTTACTCAGTATGTTTAAGTACTACCCCTAGATTTTTAGTCCTCTTGTTGTTCTTCCTCTATATATAGATTTACATGTTTCCCACCAGGGTATTAAAATTTAAATATTTCAGTTATCATTTTTATCCTTCATCAAGTACCCAGAAGTGACTGACCCTGATTTTTTTTTTTTTTTTTCAGAGACAGGAAATAAGTATTAAACCAAGTCCTTATTCCAGAAAGAAATTAATATGCAAATTGCAGTGTATGTCCTAGAAGAAAAACCTTGATTGTGCATGAAGTGCAGAGATTCCGTGACAGATTTTAAGGACTTTCTAAACATGCCCACTCTCCTCAACTTTTGTACTATGACAAGCTTTCTAAAAATAGTGTCCTGTTACAAATTTTTCCCCTCTCTTTACTGTACTGTTTCTTGCTACCACACTGGGTTTCAAAAGAATCATTTCTCATTGTCTTTGTCAGCCAGTTGTTCTATTCCATCACTCTTACTTTCCTGCGTTAGCTGTTTCTCAGAATTCACATTTAAACTATCTCTGCCGCATATGCTATAGAACATTTGTGACCACATCTTTAGAGATAAAATGGGTAAGATCCTATATCATCAAGCATAAAATAACCCCAGAGGATTTGCATAAAGAAACACAAGTTAATGAAAAGTCACACGTCACTTTTTAACAGCATTATAAGCCAATATTCTGCCCTTCTTCACCTTAATGCCTTAGAGTCCTTGCTAAATAATTTCACCCTTTCACTGGACATTTCAGAAATGTGGTCCGTGATGGTTTCTGTGACTTGAGTAATCAAAATAGTTTTAAGATCAGACCTCCTTTCTTTTTGTCCCCTCACAATTACTGCAGCAAGAACCTACCCCTTTTACAGCTCTTGGTACCTGAAAATGCGTTCCACTTCTTACTATCTTATATGCAGCGTCATTCTGCTTCATTGTAGTATTCTCATTTAAAATATGTTTGGAAAGTATGTATTAGTCTTACTTACTTAATCTCTATTCTTTTTCTCTTTAGACTTGAACTCTATTAAAATGTTCCTAACTACACGCCTTATCGAAGTAAGGAGACATTATTCAGTGGGAATGCTCTGCCTCATTTGTTGGGCATAGATTAAGAGACAGAAGTAATAAAAAACGGAAGAATGCTTTCTTTTGTGGGCAGGAAGAAAAAAGGGCTTTGTCATGATTGGATTTAATTTTGTTGGAATTTCTGTAAAAACGAGTACTTGTTCTTTCAAACACATTCCCAGACCACAAGGCAACATACAGTCCTGTGTCCAGTGTAGTATACGGTGCAGTGAGAAGGCAGGTAAGTGAAAAAGAAATAAAATAACACATGCATAGCTTCTTAGCATCTGTTCAACACCACAATTTGTTTCTTTTCTATAAGAGAAATAAATGTAGGAGTTGGAACTACAGGAGTGTGTGTGACCTTCAGTAACTGGGGAGTTCTTGAATATGGTACACCATGATCAGTTGTGTTAGCACATCTGGTGGTCATGTCACCACATAACTGCATGCTCAGTTCTTGCTAGCAAGCTAATCCTTACAATTGCAGGCTTGCGGAAACCAGACTTTTGGTCCTGAAATATCTTCAGTCCTGAGTATCTTGTCACCCACCATGACTTTACTTTCTACAGAGCTTAAATACTTGAATCTCTGCAGAAATGGGCACATAAGAACAATGATGACACAGAGCATTTTAAAAAGTGGAAGAATGATCACTGTTTTCTCGTTCTATTTCTTCTAAACTCTCAAAAATGTTAGTAGTGTCACAAAAATCTGCTTTCTCACTCTTTCTATTTGACTATGTATAAGTTACATTTCCAAAAGTGACATCTAGTTGCATTCATCTCAATTTGAATTCTAAATTTTCAGTTTTCTACTGCTCGGTTATGGAAGAGTTCCACTTTTACAGCTACTATTAACTGTCTATTTCTGGTCATTTAGCCCTTGAAAAACTGATTTCTGGACATCTAAAAATGAGTAATTAAACATCACCCCCAAGCATCACATTAACGAAATAGAAAATATTTCACCAGTCTGTAATCTTTCCCATTAATTTACAGGATTAACCTATTTCAATTTGTGTGAAGAATGTGCAAAAGCATAATCTAAGCAGAGCAAACATGAATGAGCTGCACAAAATGGATTTCTGAGCCACCAGTTTTACTAGTTCACTTATTTCTTTCTGCTTTAAACAACAAAAGACCTATGGTTGTTTGTTAATGGCAGAATTCAAACACATTCCTTTAGCTATCCTTAGCCTTAGACTTCCTGCAAATACCAGGCTGTCAAACAACATTCTTGGAGTCAGCTACTCACATTTGACTGAATGCTGCAATATCTCTGCATAGAGACATGTCTAAATGCTGCTTTTCTTTTCTTCCTTATCACTGACACAATGTGTTGCTGAATTGTGCATCAGGAGCCACAGGAGTTGCACCCCCAGAACTGTGAAAAGAGTCATAGGACTTCTCCCTTTAATTACTCTGAAGTACAAAACATCCCAGTTTCCCCTGGTGATATTATTCCTTTGTGATGAAGTCTAGATTGGATTTATGCTTTTGCTCCAAATGGCAGATTAAGAAATGCATGAATATTAATTTGCAGTATGTTTTGTAGACTATGTTTGCAGTAATTCTGTGATTACTCTCTGGTAATTGTATACTAATAATGTTTGTTGTTTATATACAACTTCAAAAATAAATATGAGGCAATTTCATTAGCAATGGACTCTCAAGAGAGATTTCATAATGAGGATAAATTTCCTGTATTTAATATGGAGAGGCTGCAGATATATTGAGATACAGACAGGTGTAACATCACTAAGACACACAGATGCAATAAAAAACTCACAAGCATTTTGGCTGCATTCATATTGACTACCTTTTAGGCATTTAAGTGAGGCACATAAATTAGACATCTGGTCTTGTTCCACAGTCAGCAGAGATCACTATAAGACAATTTAAGCTGTGGGAAATAGGCAATAAAATCAGAGAGCAGAGCTGAAATTAAATATTCAGGGTGTAGGTCAAGGCTTTGTTTTATCATAGTGATCAATGCATTTAAGCACCAGAAAGAATCCAAAGGATTCTTAATGTTAGTGTGAATGCCAACCTCCAGCATGAAATTATGACAATGGTAATTCTGAACATACCACATTTTTCTGCACCACAGTGTTAGCAGGGAATATCTGACTCAAGTGGCGTGTAAAATCACAGCTTGTAAACTGAGATTCAGGAATGAACACAAACAAAAGGTGGGGATACTATTACATGACCAAGTCCATCTTGGAGTGATATCCACACTCCTTCACCTAATTCCTTTCCACCTTTTCTTGGACATACAGCAAACTCCTTGCTTTCTGCACCAATCTGATTGCTACTGAGCAGTTGCTATGTTGTGAACAATTAAATAGCTGTCAAGGGTGGCAATACATGATGATGGATTAGGCAATCCTTACTGTTGGCAATTTTGGTCAGTGAAATTTGGAAAGAACTTCAGCATCTTTGGCTGAAAGTCCCTCTATTAATACCAGTGATTAATTATTAACAAATGTGCTGTTATTATTTTAATAAGCCTCTCAATATGCTTATTGAGCTGTGAAAAATCTCACACCTCTCTTAAAATTTTGCTTCAAAATACAGTCACCCATTCTGTTTCCAGAATGAGCCTGTATCCATCCCAGAGCGGACGTGCTGTGCCCAGATGTCAAGCCCCACAGCGTGTCCATTTTACAAGAGCAGCGTGAAAGGTCACTGCACAGCAGATACAGTGCTCCTGCTCCTTTTGAAGTGCAGTCTGGAGGTCTGGATCCAAACAAATTATCCATACAATCATCGCTTAATGTGCTAAAAAAATCCCCAAGATGATCATCACTCTGCCATGAAGGAAGGTCCCATTTTCAGTGCCAAAGGGATCTTGGAACACCCCTCACAGCCAAAAAGCTCCTGCTATCACAGACTAAGCACCAGATTTGCTGGCCCTGAATGGCTCCATCCACCTCCTGGAACACAGTAACTCTCACACGCACCAGTAGGAGCCAAAATCACACACTGCCTACAACACCTTGTGAGAAAGAGCAAGGCTCGGCAATAAGCTCACGTCCATCCAAGACATTTTTCCTTGAAAGAGTCCATCCCTTCCCAGCTGGTGCTGACTGTCTGCCAGCCCTTGGGCATCCCCAGCTCAGCCACCTGCTCATTGCAGAGGCCATTCCTGCGTGCCAGCCGTGCTCTGCTGAGGGGTCTGGGCGTTCAGCACGGCCCTGGCAGATCCAAACCCATGCCATCTGCAACAGGGTTCCCCTTTGAGCACAGCTCTTGGGGTGGGCTCGGGATCAGGCAGGAGCCTTGTCATGGAGCAGCATGGTGTGCCACAGCCCCATTTGCTGGGAGGCTCCTGTGGGAGCAGGGTCAGGCACCAAGCACTGCTGGGGTCGAAGATCTGAATGTATGCTGCTGTCCCAGGCTGTGTTTCCCACTGTTCCTAGAGCTGCAGTAGGGCTCATGGACGATGCTGCCCCACCAGGGAGGGACAGGCTCATGGGGAAGTTACAGTGAGGGACTGAATGAGCTAGTGCCAGAAAAGTGGTTATTGGGCTGCCTAGAGAAACGTGGTTGACTTTCTTCCTCTGCATTTCACCAGAAGATACGTGTTTAAATAAAAGTACACGAGCAAAGATTATCCTAGAAATATTTTGGGCCATTCCGACCCCCAATACTCTGCTGAAGTCTCCATGAGGCATCTTGGGAAGGCCATCATGTCCCCTGGGTGCATGCACTCAGCCCTGTTGTGAGCAATTCTGACTTTGACTCAGCACCAAGTACCTCTTCCTCACTTAATTCTGCAGACATCATGGTGAGTGACAGAGGCTGTTTGCCACGAGGATGCTCCCCAGGACCCACACCATACCTACTACAATCCCAATGTCTTCTCCAAACACTCAGCACATACAGTTACCTTCCTTAAAGAGGGAATTACAGGCATTTGGTTGCTCATTTTGCCCATTTGAACAATGAGAACACAGAAAAAAAAAGCTCAGTTATTTGTCCAATGCCACAGGAAAAGAACAGTGTTTTGGTGAAGATTAACATTCCCTGGAAAGTAATATTTATCTTGTCCCATTCCACTTTCCACTTACCTTTATTTCATCCATAATTCCTACCATTCATTAATATTTCTAGTCTTACTCAGTGCTCATCACTCAGGCTACATCTTACTCCATCCTTTTGGTAATGTTTTTCACTCCTCTCTTGTGTATCATCTAATTCATGGCGCAACTCCATTGGAATCTATGAATCCCAGGATGTCTTGGTTGGAGATATTAACCTTCTTTAAAAATACACTTGGAAAAGGAGACGGAAACCTAACTCTGTAATAGATATCTCTGAATGTCCTGGATATATTCACTATGCACTTAGAGCTGTTGTGATTACTCTTGCAATTCCATTCTCAACTTTTCCACCTGTTTATGTGGCCTATCTGTGATACATAGCCATAATTTTTATAACATTTAGCCATCATAAACACTTTTCCATCTCCAATTGTCTTTACAGACCTTAACTGAGTTCTTTCAGGCTGTTCCATGCAGCTCTTGGAGAAGATACTACAGAAAATTCCTGAATTCTCCACTAAAAGAAAAAAAAATATGGCTCTTCTATTACTCTGGTATATGTCCACCTGAGCTGGATGTCCATCATGCTGGATGCTGTGACGGTGCCACGCGGTGAGGTTATTCAGACAGTGAAATGTACATTAGGGGGGCTATTTGACTTATAACATTTGCAGCATGCTGCATAAGAAGTTTGACCTCTTTGTCGTTCCCTATCCCCTGGATGGAAAACTGACTTCAAACTCAGGTGGTAAAAATGAAGAATCAGATGTAGCTCAACATTCATACATAAATCAGTCATAACTTATCCAGTTTCTTGGCAAAACACTTGTGCAGCCACAGAAACCACATACACAACCACTGCATATTAAAAATGCATTAAAGCTCAACGGTCAAGACTGAAAGGAGAAAAGAATATGCACATTTCCATGCAAGATCTTCTACTCAGAGAAGAAGAACTAGCTTCATGTACAAATGCCTGAGCAGATGTGCCCATGCCACTGTTTTTGTTTTGAATCACATTTACTTTCAGATCACACCTCTGTTAAGATAATTAATCTTACGATCTAATGAGACAATAGCTAATGTAATATTTGTAATTTGTCATAAAAACCTGGGCCATTTTATTTTACAAGCAGCGTTAAGGGGAAAATGTTTGAATTTGGAGTTTTGACAGAGAAAAGTGTGAATGAGGTTGCGTGCACTGTACTATGTCAACAGCACGCTATCAAACCAAATACTTTTCCTGTCTCAAAAAAATGCAAGGAATCATCTCATCCTATGAAACAGCTGTGTTGTAAAAACAAATGAATCCTCTTAAACAGTTCCAAATTTCTCAAATGAGAGAGTAAAACACTGATCTTCATCCCTGATAACGGCCTAGAAAAACATAGGATATCCTCTCTAACAGATGTCCAAGGAGGACATGAATACAAAATACAAAATAATAATAATAATGAACCAGAATCTTATGGACATCAGAGGATCTACTGAGAACATATAACCTATGTCTTCCACAGGTGTGCTCTGTATTCTCTGTATTTTAATATACACAGCAGCCATGCTCAGACACAACTGAAGCAAGTAGGCATGAACAAGCAGTTAGAAAATTATCTGCAATTTAGTATTTCTTCTATGAAATAAAAGAAAAGTTTGGCTACTTTTCACTAGCAAGCACATAGACCAATATTGCAAATGTATTTCTTACGTGAAACTATATCAGCACTTGGGATTTAAATATGAATTTGAATCAGATTAAGTAGTACCACTGAACGCAAAAGTTTCACTATAACATGTACTTCATTTAGCTGGCAGTTGTGAGTGATGAACATTTTTTAACAACATATAAATTTGCTCACTGCTATAATTTCTAGTTTGTGGTGCTGTATACACTGTCCAGTAAAGGAAGTAGAAATCAAAGCACTTTGCTTATGCGGTTTACTATCATACCAATTCTAAACTCCAAGATTCACAGCTGAAATCTTGCCTGTCCTGAATCACTCCTCTCAGCATCTCTTTTCCTCAAATATTTGCATTCTAACACTCTCAGAAGGAAACACAAGACATTGAAGGATAGAATAATTTACAATTAATGTTTTTCTTCCCATTGTTCACTGAGTTCCAGTCAAACTCCTCATGGGAAAAATAATAATTAGACACATACAAGAAGACATTTCAAGAAATCCAATGAGAATAAACTGTTGGAAAATGAAGGCTTTGTGCGAGCAAAGTGTAAAAGCTGTGAGAGTGTCTGGCTCAGGCCCGGCTCAGGCCAAGGGCCTAGCACAGGCACTGGGAAAATAACATCGTCTGGAAAAGTACCATCTTCAGATTCCAGTGGGAAAGAGACAAAGGAGGAACACACAGGAATGCAAGGAGTGAAAGAGATAAGATAACAGGAGCTCTGTGTGGAACAGGTGTCCACGAGCAGCGAGGCTCGGCATGGGAAAGAACTGAAAAATACAGCCTTCTGACACTTAACCAATGATCTTGTAACTTTCTGCATAATTAACTGTAACACTATATAACCTGTAACGATCTGAATAAACGCGGAAGCATGCTTATGACTCATACTGGGTTGCGTGTGCTTTCCCTCACCGCCGGCAATAAACTGGTCAAATGTCTTCACTGAAGAGATACTGAATCCTGACACTAAGATTGTTTACCTGAGGTGAGAGAACTCTAAAAGAATATGGCAAAATATCCAATTCAATTACTGACTATGAGAAGGGGAATCAACATCTATAATCTTTGTCTCAAGGTTCATGAACAGGAGGACAATAAATTGTATAGGCAAATGTCAAAGGAAATATCCATTCTGCACACATCTTTAACAACAGATTTGTGTCAGAATTTGATATGATTTACTAAGGAGATCAGACATTTGTAAGGATCTTAAAAATATCCACAGACATAAAAATAAATACTTATAAATATTCTTGGGCAAAAATTTTTATGGATTAGGTCATTATCACTTACAAGGTTCAGGAACTTTAAACTCGTGAAATCAATTCTATTTGGTAAAGAAGCAAATAATGTTTAGAAATGGGAGTTAAATGGAAAAAGGCAAATGCTTTAGCAGTAAGGGTCCTAAATAGTGCCACAATTCTAGCTGGGTATAGTGGATTCTCCATTGACAGAACCTTCAAAGAATGATTAGGTTTTGAGGGAGTTGTAATTTGTTATTGTTGTTTTTGTTTTCCCCCTGAAATATTCTCGTCCATGACAGACCCTGGAGAAGTAAGAACTACTCATGGAAATCCTCTGTATTCCACAAGAGGTCAGACTAGAGGGTCAAAATATCCACATCTCTCTATTAAAAAAATCTATGAGCATGTAAGGCTTGACCTGAAAAATGACTTCTTTATTTTTATGAGTATATCACTCATGGAGAAATATATATGTAAAAAATGGACTGACTGAAGGCTATATACAGAAAAACACCTGGGTCCTGACACTTCACTTTCCCTTGACCTCTGATAAAACTCTGGATGAATCCTGTAACCTCTCAACACTCTTGTTTTGCACAACAATAAAATATAAACAATATGTTCCCACTGCATAGTTTGTTGAGCTGTTTAATTGGTAAATATTTGTGAAGGGAATCAAAATCCTTAAATTAAAGAAGAGACATGCAAATGATTATTGAATGCAGGTGTTGACATCTCTGTAGGAGCAGAGAACATTATCTTCTCTTGTGTGTAATAACATCTTAGAAATAAATGTCAGCTGTCATTTTAAAAGTACTAAGAACCAGCATAATAGGCTGTTCCCAGGCAATTTTTCCTTCTTGGCCCCAGCTGACAGGGATGAATTTTCTGCATCTTCATGAATCACCTTAATGTAGTCACTTAGGAGATGTGTAATAAGATTTGTATATTTGTAACTTTGTGGAGCTACAAGATTTGCAATTCAGTTTTGAAATGTCAGCTGTTTTTTTCACATTTATTCCAAAGACTCTGGCAACCATTTTTACATTACATCACATGGATCTGTCTATGTGATACCTCTTTCCCTAACAAGGAATTTGTTTGTTCAAGATTCAGGCAAAAAACATCTGAGGCACAGTAATGCACTGTGTTGCATCAGAAAAACACCTGGACATGCATTTAGGATAGCAAAGACCTCTGCTCTACATGCAGCTGTGGCTTGGCCTGAGATTCACAAGTGCCATGTCTGTAATCCCCTTGAGGTCTTCTCCAGCATCCCTGGAGCTGGAAGGCACAGCCAGCTAATATCCTTGGAGAGCAAGGGTCTGTGTAACCCTTGCCTCTTTAGTCCAACGAAGGAGTGCCTAACCATTTTCTTTCAAGTCCTTTACAGCCATTAACCCCTTAGTAATGGCAAGTAATATTAAGTAAATGTTAGTATTAGTTATATTTCCAAAATTGTTTACAGACCTAAAAATCTTGCTTCTGTTTATGTTACATTCAGTGGCTGTAGCTGAACCATTAAGAAATAGTCATCAACATAGGTGTTTTTATCCTAGGAGTTGAATTAATTAGTTTAGCTCCATTTGCTCTTTGACTTTTTATCCTTATTTTGACAGTAAAATCCCTTATTTTGTCCTCATTGGAAGGAATATGTGCAAAGTGGACAGAAAAAGTCAAAACTGTATACCTCAACTACAAGGTTTTCATATTTTTCCTGACCAATGAGAGACAGATGTATTATCTCAGAAGTACAGAAGCAGAAAACAGGGAAGAATGAACATCATATAATGACCACCTCCTTCAGTAACACAAAATGAATTGCATGGGATATACCTATTTTTACTTAATGAGTACAGCTTGCCAAATGAACCAGAGAAAAGCCAAAATTCCCTCATGCTCTCTTGCCTTAGTTTCCATATCCTGAATGCTAATTTTATAAGTGAAGCTTGCCCTTTTGAAAAAGAAATCACTAGATATCCAGCTGTATTGGGTTTGCATGACCTGGGTTTTGGTAGCAGGGGTGGGCTACAGGCTTCTGTGAGAAGCTGCTGGAAGCTTCCTCCATGTCCAGCAGAGCCAATCCCTGGCAGCTCCAAAGATGGGCATGCCACTGCCCAAGGCTGGGCCAATTAGAAATGGTAGTAAAGTCTCTGTGATAACACATTTAAGAAGAAAGGGAAACAAAACAGAGCTGTGCAGCTGTAATTGCAGCCAGAGAAGAGCAGGGTGAGAACATGTGAGAGGAACAACTCTGCAGACAGCAAGGTCAGTGCAGAAGGAGGGGCAGGCGTGCTCCAGGCACCAGAGCTGAAGGTTCCCTGCAGCCCCTGGTGCAGCCCATGGTGAGGCAGCTGTGCTCCTACAGCCCATGAAGGTCGATGGGGATGCAGAGATCCACTTGAAGCCCATGGAGGACCCCACACCAGAGCAGGTGCATGACTGAGAGGAGGCTGTGAGCCCGTGGGAGTCTCATGGAGAGAGGAGCTCTGCTCCCAGGTTGGAGCAGCCTGTCCTTGAAGGACTGCACCCTGTGGCAGTGACCCACAGTGCAGCAGTTGGAGGGGTACTGTTGCCCGTGGGGTGGATTCACATTCAGCAGGTCTCAGGGAGCTGTTCATGAGATGGAGCCACATCAGAGAAGTTCATGGAGAACTGTCTCCCATGGGAGAGACCCCATGGTGCAGGAAGGGAACAACTTGTCTCTCTCTCTGAGCAGCAGGAGAACCAACAGGTGATGAACTGATATAGTCCCACTCCCTGTCTCCCTGCACTGCTGGGGGAGGAGGTAGAGTCGGGAAGTAGGGAGGGGTGGGGGAAGATGTTTTTAAGGGCTTATTTATGTTTCATTATCCTGCTCTGATGTTGTTAGTAATAAATTCACTTCATATCTCTAAGTAGAGCCTGTTTTGCCTGCAATGATATTTGATGTGTGATCTCTCCTGGTCCTTTTCTTAAATCATGAACCCTTAAATAAATTTCCTCTCCTATGTCCAGTTTGTGGAGGGGAGTGAGTGAGCAGCTTTGGTGGGCACCTGGGACTGGGCCAGCGTCACCCCACCACAACAGCTCAGTAGGTGTTTCTGCTGCATGCTATTATTTGCCTGTAGGGTTCAAAGCTATGCACAAATTTCAAGGTCCCTGCCAATATTTCCTGTGGTTCTAAAACAAACTCTGCTCCTGCTCCCACTGATGTAAGGGGCAGGGAATAACATTCATGCTGAGAATAAATTCATTCTAGCCTGAGAGATATTGAAAAGGTTTTGTTTAAAGGAAGGGGGGAGAATTATAAACATTAGCCCTAGGAATAATTTCGCCAAGGGTCCCAAACATTCTGAAATTTTGCCAAGAATAGATGAGAAAAAACTGTTTTCACTCCCTGTTGAGATCCTCGGAGTAATGGAAAAACAAACAGCTTCCCTGTGCAGCCTCAGAGCCTGATGGTAGGAACATCTCCACAAATTTATGCGATCAACAAGCCGTGCTATATCTTTTCTTGAGGTCTTCTTCCACCCTGTTCTTTTTGTTTTGCTGGACTGATTTATTATGTGATATAGACTTTTTTAAAAATGCCAGAAGCAAATGTTGTGGCTCAGAGTTTGTCTGTAAGGTGTACCTTCCCACCTTCAAACCAGATTCGAGACGTGAACAACTTTTGTTGAGCGTCTGTGTCTGTTTCTTCAGGACAGAGATAAGTAAATAGTGGAAACCCACTTTACCTGCTTACTTCAGATGCAGAAACTTCTTCCAGGTCAATATTAAGTACCTCGATGGAATAAATGTGTAACAGAACCTAGGACTGTCTGTTCAGTAACAAACTTCAGTGAAAAACAGTTAAAAAGACTCAGGCTTTCTTCAATTTCCTTTAAAAATAATATACATCTTAAAAAACCCTCCAACTACTTAAGCTGTTGGGAAAAAGAAATTATTTTTGTTCACTATTTCAGGCCTAGAAAATCTCTTTCATTGAAACAAAACCCCCAGCTGACTTTTGCCTCACATTTGCTCATCACTAGCATCTCACTTAGGTATCAGAGTGCATCACACAGCTTCTCCACTTCATGGTTGTCTTGAATTACGGAACTGCGGTAAGATCCCAGCACAGCTGTAGAGCTCCCCAACAAGGAACATAGGAAGAAAAGAGTCTCCCAAGTGGCTCTCCCTCCAAGAAGACCTGTTGAGAGCAATCCTTTCCACCTGCAGTCTTGACGTGTGGCCATTTTTCTATCAAGTGGTGCCAGAGCCCCAACACACAAGTGAAACATACTCCACTCCATGGGACAGAAGAGTACAGTGGGCCTAGTAAAAATGCAGCATTGATATGAAGGAATTCCTACCCATGGTTGAAGATACATTACATCTGATTTCTCTCTCCTGTACCATAACAGTCAAGAATGCAGTCAAATAAAACCAAAATACTGACAAAATTCTTTCCACTCCCTCACAGACATTGCTACATGCAAAACACATGGCAAGAACACATGCAGTTCACCACTGAATATTTGTTCCGTATATTCAAGTCTGTCTGAGCGGAAGTCTCAGCTCCTTCTTAATATTTGCCCAGGAGAAACTGAGCTCTCAATACTCCCAGTGATTTCTATTATGTGGAAGGTGATCAAAATTTCAATGCATTGCACTATATCCATTTCCAAGCTTCTTGTAGATTGGTACCATAGGAAAACAGTTCAATTGAATTCATAGAAGATTTATATTACTCTCAAGGCTATGATATATATTATATATATGATATATCAAGGCTATGATAGCATGGAGCAGACAGAGCAACAATAACACTATGCAACAGCAAACCAGCCATTGTACCCACAGAATCTATCCAATTCCGGTAAGATTAATTTTTCACTTTTTTTAGCTTTCCCCGTTCATCATATCTGGGAATCTTACATGAAGTCCTATATTTCAATGGCTAAACTCCTTCTATTATCTGAGTATATTAATATAAAGCTGAGCTTATATGCATCTCTTCTGTGCTGAAATGTCCAGTACAGACACATTAGAAGAGCTGATTGTAGTTAGCACTAAAAAAAAAAAGTCCTCCCTCCTTTTCACTCCATCTTTGTCAGCTAAATTCTAATTAGCAGATGACAGATAACACTAGAGAAACTCCACAAATATACAGATGCAGCTTCCATAAGTCGTCTTCAGTACTCATAATATTATTAATAATGAAGATATTCCCCACTGTGACCATGGGACCCCATATCTGATAAGGCTAAACTGAATTACTGCATGTACCAGATATTCGCACTGAGTAAACAGAAGAGATGGCAAAGATTTCAGTCCAAACAATGACAGGAACTCAAACTTGTAAAAACTGGAATAATAAAGCCATACTTGTTCTGGGGATATAGCAATCTGGCAAGAATAAAGACAGTGAAGTCCTGTAGCACAGATGGGAGGCGAGAATAGAAGAATTTAAAAGTACAGGATGTTTTCCTCCAGAAACTTGCAGTCATTATAAGTAACATATTTTTCTTACTTTTTGTCATACAGAAACGCTTTTCTTGAAAAAACATTCTAGTTTCTAGTTAGAAAAATATATAATGTAGTATGTGGGAACAGTCCAATGTTTGGATGTCTTTTTAATGTATGGCAATGTTTAATATGACTTTAAAAGCTCAGACCATCCTTACAGCATGTGGGAATCCTAGGCACATAGTAAGAGCTACTTTACCATGAGAATACCTTGCAGTTCTCAATTCTCACAAAACAGCTCTCTGGTGCAAAACAAGAAGGAATTCATAAACAGAGATAGCCAACTTCATGCAGGTGGTGTTTTTCCAAGATGTTGTACTGGTTGTCAATGATATTGTGGGGTGGTGAATTGAGAGCCAATGGATGTGTGACATGAAAGTTAGGAAATAGTATAAAAAGCCTCTGGAAAATAAAGTGTTACTTCCTTCCTTTCTTCTGACCTGGAGCTGTTGTGAACTTTTTTCTTCCCGTGACCATCTCGTCAGCAGCAATAGTACTTCATGAATTTACACTTGAAGACTTAAAAATGAGCAAAAGACCTACATATTGTGTCCAATAACATGCGGAGAACAGAACCTGTAGCTACCCATTGCATTGCACTGACTGAACGAGCTGAAACTTCTTAATTCAATCAAAACATCCCAGGAGAGCACAACGCTTGAAAATTATGGTTGGCAGTAGGTAGCATCCATCCGTTTAAATCCCATCTATTCACAACAGCAGAGGAAGTTCAGCTGCTCTCTGAATTAGCATACATCTTGGATCCAGCTGTTCTGCAAAATCCATAGCTAGCACTTGAAGACATTAGATTTTAAGTTATTATATACACACATCATTAACTTTAAAATGTAGAGCAAATGGAGTATTTTCGTTATATTTGCAAGTCTATGACGTATATTTGAACCAGGCATGAATTTTGTCCTTTTTTTAAAGTATCTATATCTCCATCAACATGGATATAATTTTCTGATCATTAAGACAGGTTCCTAAATTTTTGAAAGGCTGCCAATAAAAAATAGATATAGCTATCTCAATTAAAAGCCACTGGATAATTGATTATTTGATTATACCCTTTTGCTTAGGAATTTTTGGAACAATTTATTATAGTGTCTAACTAAATCAGGCTCATCAACTCTCTCATATTCAATGGAAATCGGTGGTACTAACTAAACGAATAGTTCAAATTACATTCTTTTAAGTAAATTGCCAAGTTTATACAGAGCGACAGTAAGATATCTTGTGCATGCTGCTGCACAGATTGACTTTTCTACTAGCACAGAAGTGTAACTGATTTGAGTTTCAAATGGTTTCTGCATCCTGCAAATAGCAGGATAACATTTTTTGCTTTTAATTTTATCTTTTTTATAACCCTATAATCAGCAGGGTACATGCAAAATTCAACACAAAAACTAAGCTCATGCTAAAGATAGCATCACTTTGAGATA
Organism: Origma solitaria; assembly: GCA_013397895.1. Taxonomy (NCBI): domain Eukaryota; kingdom Metazoa; phylum Chordata; class Aves; order Passeriformes; family Acanthizidae; genus Origma; species Origma solitaria. The sequence goes on from VZRL01003807.1 coordinate 1,325,478, forward strand.
AGCCAAGATTTGAACCCTCAGTCTGTTTCCTTTCCAATTGCTTGGTTCTATGAAAGAGCTCCTGTGGTTTTAGTTATGGCCAAGTCAAACCCAACCCAGAAAGGAACAGTTTCCAGGCTCTGACCCAGATGTATCTGATTGTGTCTTGAAGAAAAATCTGAAACCTGATCTGCCAGAAACCTGAACTCTGCGGCTGTGGCTACAACTTCAGCAGCTTGATCTACCCCAGGTAACTGACACCACCAGCTTCCCAGCCATTTTTATGGTTTGGCCTTCCGCCACCTTCTTACTTCCCCAGTTCAGCCCACCACAGAGCAGCTAGTACAAGCATTTCTGCCAAACCAGCCCAGTGGGCCATTCCAAGGGCAAGAATGAACAGCCCGAGGGAGACACTGACTCATTCTTCTTCCACTGGCACTAAAAATTTTATTGTGAAGTTTGCCATTTAGCTTAGTTCTAGTTTCTATGTAGATCCTCATGAAGACTTTAATATCTACAGGCATGGCTACAAACAATATTTTGCCATCACTGAAGACTCACTGATTCTGACAATATGACAATGACAACTTGCAATTGGAAGATTACAGGTGAGCTGGTAGCCAGAGTCAACACAAAAGTGCAAGAGGTAAAATGCCCTTCAGTCACCAGCAAAGGAACACAAGACATGTGAGAGACTTACTGCAACATTTATTTCCCATTCCATTCCAGATTAATTGAATGAAGACAGCAAAATTGTTTTGTGTTTGCAGCCCATAAAAGAAGTGATTATATCACATTAGTGTTCACTCAGGTTCGTATCCTCAAACACTGGTAAAACCAAAATGAACTGCAAAGGGAAATGCTGGTAATCCATCCGAATTGATTGACCAATTCATCAATCCTTGAAATCGAACAACAAACCAAAAGATTGGTCTAGCTTAGGGCAAAAAATTGAAATAATGTTTTATGCCATATTTCCATGATGGAAACATCCATGCAAACCACAAAGATCAATACTCAGAATGATAGATGAATTGTTTTGACAGCTTCAGAAGTCAGCTGGCTGACATCTAGTTCATGAGATATGAGAAATATGTCAACCACTGCACAACTACACCATTAGTTTTGGAAAATCATTTAATATGTGTTGGTGAAAAAGAACAAAAGGATTTGTGACCTGCCTATTTAATACATTCCTATATAGGGGGAGAATGCTCAGCTGTTTTCTAACACATCAAAACTTCTCCAAAACTTGGAAAGCAAAACTGAAGACTAAATTTTTGAAATATTTTATTCAGCACACTAGGTTTACTTTGTGGAATAGACGTTTTATTGAAAAAAGTAGTAGAGTAAAGGTAAGAATCAGCTATGGCATAGGAAGTAGATCTGATTTCCAGGTTACCTTGAAGATGGAAAGCTGAGGAGAGGGTAGTGCAATGTTATCAGGTTGCGAAAGGTAACACATGAAAGGGGAAAAAAAGAGTCATCAAAAAAAGAGTCATCAGCTTTCTCAGCGACCAACCTGGAAGAAAATTTTGTTAAAACAGAGAAGGTAACTTCCCTAAAATACATATAAGGTTGTAATGCATAAAGAACACTGTCAATAAAGACTTTTAATGCTATCCTTTATTCCTTCTCATAAGACATAAGGAAGCCAAGATATATACAGAGATAGCTAAAAAAGAAGGGGAAAATTTCCGCACCGAAGTGCAAACAAGCGAGTGGCATGGCATGAGCTGAAGTGCAGGGATAGGGACCAAAGCTTGCCAAATTGATCCTCACTGAATTCACAAGATTTCATTTCCTTTCATGAAATGAAATTCTTCATTTCATGGAGAATTGCAATGGATTGAATTTTGAAATCAGAGGTGTGAAAATGAAAGACGGGAGAAGAAATTGAGACAGGGAAAGCCTCAAAGTGTTTTATGGTTACTTTGATATGGAAGGTGTAAACAGCTTGATTACTTCCCTTTTTTCCTGGCTTCTTTGAGCTTTTGAGTTACTTAAAGTTCTGCTTTCATCTAAACACTTCAGGTAGAACAGAGTAGCATACCTTCATTCATCCATTTCCAAACACATTAGAGGCTAACAGGGCAGCCTCTCCAATTGGATATATATCCGATATGCCTCTGCTTCAGTTGCAATGTAATGGTGCATGGAGATGCTCTAGGCCATATTATGAAATCCTCTTTTGTCCTTCTATACAGCATTTAACTCTTCTGTGAATCATATGCCAGAATCTCATCTTTCAAGGACTTAGCAGAAAGCATTACACAAGCAATAAACTAAGTGTGAACAAGGAAGCCTTTGTAAGTGAATGTTAATAGTTCTTGGTCACCTTTCAAAATGAAGACCATTTACCTTCTTTGGACACCTCCTTTTGAAGGAGGTGAACTAACTCATCAGTTGCTGCTTAAGGTTACTTGGATGTCACCACTGAAATGTTCCAGCTTCTATTATTACACACCTCATCTACTCTCACACTGGAGGTTACCCTTTCCATTTCTCCTCTCCTAGTGTCTGCCTATGTAGCTGTGTGGGTCTTTGAGCTCTTATATGGTCCCACAAAGAGAAAAAGGGAAAGGGAAATCAAAGTACATCAGCCATATGCAAAGATTTCAAAGTGAAGACTTAAACTATCAGAAAAGAGTAGTTAGTAATCTGAGAACAAGTCTAAGGGAGCAGGGGAACAGGCAACCCAGGACTAAGAACTAAATAACCCAGAGATCTGAAGTTACATGAGGCTATTTTTCGGGTTTGATTTTTCGTTTGCTTCTTTTTCCCAGTCTGTGATCTTGGTGCAGCAAATACGTGTTCTAAAGAGGAAACACAATAAACGTGATCAGATGTAGTGACCACATATGCTGCACTTTTCCTTGCGTCTGGTCAGCCAGATTCAATAGAAGATATGAGAGAAGGAGCAGATTAATGATCAAGGCATCCTATGATAAAACAGAAGAGCAAGTTGAAAATTGCCTGCAGCTGAGGTGAATTTGAACTTCCTTCACATTTTCTAATCAAAAGGCACTTCCACCGTGAGGATTTCCTCTCACAGACATGCTCTAAATTTACTTGATTGGCTTGTTTTATGGTAAGCACAGTACTTCCCTGGTGCATTATGTGTCATCCAGACAACCCTAAACAACTGGGATTGTCAGGGACCTGTGAACATAAAGCAGCTTTAAATGGAAGATAATCTCTTCTGTTTACTCAGCGTGAATATCTGGTACATGCAGTAGTGCCTAGATATACACTCAGTCACAATGGAGTTACCTGTGATTCTGCACAATAGGACTTTGGATGCCATATAAATTCTTCAAGTGGAAATATCAATATGCAAGATTTCTTAAAATAGATGTGTGCTTCATTTTGCTTTTACTAGATGTATCTTTCATAGGCTAAATTCAGTGTAATATAAAATCTGTAGTTAATAATAGCAGCATTTTAGATTGTTTCTTTAGGTTAAGAAAATACCAAACATTGTCTAAATGAAGGCTTGAAAAGTAGATAAGGTTAGAACAGCACTCACCATTGTCAGCCTAGGTCCACAGGACTATCTGTAACTCAAATCTTTGTGCATTTCTGTACTTACCTCCATTCTTTGATTGCTTCAGTCTTCAGATAACAGCTGGATGTAACCTATCAAACACTGTTCACAACAAAACCTTCCCACATAAACTGAGAAATACTGCACACAGCTACTGCATCATACTTTGGGATTTCAAGTGAACTCACATTGTAATAAAAAATGCCATATCTGTTCCTCAAACTTCTCAGCTATTGAAAAGTTAAAACACAGAAGTGGATTATAATGGAGTTCAAATTGACTTGTAACCATCCCCCATCACATTCTTCTAATCATTTTAAACTACACTGGGTTTTCTTTTATTAAGATAGATATATGTGAATCACAAAGTTATCTAAGGTTAATACTTAACAAAGTCTGAGCAATGAGTCAGCCATGACACCTCGATATTTCTTCCTTCACTATGTTGTCCAGGACATGGGGTTTTTTGGTTCTTTTCCAAATTGTAGTGTCTCTGCATAGATAGAATTTCATGTCCATGCCTTCAGATGCAAAGAATGTGGTCTTTGGCCTATGGAGGAAACCTTTTCTATCACATAGAGCCAAAATCCTTTTCTAGCACTTAAGGTGTGGAGCAAGAGTCTTGTAGCTTATCTTCAATATGTTACTTCTACAAAACTTACTGTGGTTTTTTAGGATTGAGAGGTTAATCCAGACCGTTATGCTACACAAGAGGGACAGACAGTCCATGCTGTCCTTCCAACGTGGAGTACCTGCATGTCTAAATATCTTGCTGTAAAACAAAACATACTTTCTCAGTGTTCAGCACAAGAGCAATAAAACAAGAGGAACCTGTAGCACCATGAAAGAAGAGATGATGTAGTATTTTGCAAAGTTAAAGTAATTTAACTCTCTTGAAATTCCTCCTTCTCTAAAATATTTTCAGGAATCCTACAGATCAAGAGCACTATGTCAGCTCTAGGAAAAAATGAAGGCAGATATGGATTAGTGCACATAGCATGAAGGTAGATGCTACCATGCAATACGCTGCATTCCCACAGAAACAGTGAGCCTGTCCACTCAAAACCTGCTGTGCCTCTGAAACAGAAACAATACCTATACAGCACATTTGCCAGAAAAAGTGGAAAATGTTGTCAGGCAATAATTTCAGAATCAATCCTTTACATTTTTGTCACAGCTCTCATCAACAAACAGAGCTCTGAAATGCTGTTAAAGACCTCTTTTCTGAGGTCTGTGCACATCTGGAGAATAACAGCTGTAAAGCACATTATAGCTTACTAGTATTATCACTAGGTATAATCCAGGTATTATTTTTATTTACAGAGATACAAATATGTGCTTTCCCATCCACCCCTCAATCCATCACTGTGAAAGAAAAGAGGTAAATACTAAGTATCAATTCTTTTTAATTACAGTCCTGACTTGCTTCTAAATAAAAATTCATCTAGAATTTATGGGTTCGTCAGGGCAAACAGATGAACTCATTTTTAAGGAGAGTAGGCATTTGGAAAAGAAAAAATATTAAATAATGTGCATTGTAATCTCTACGACTAGAAAAGGATAACTGCTCTACTCTTTTGTTAATTGAATGAAATTTCTTAAATATGACAATTCTGTCTTGTATTACACCATACCTGAGCTCAGAGGATTCCAAAAGAATTTTCTGCTTTTCTCCTATCTTATCCATTTGCAAGTAAAGAGAATGACAGAGCATGGAAATGGACAAAATCCCCTTTTATAAGACTTTAAAATTTAACAGCAGTGAATTTTGAACGGTATGTATACAGAAACACACATAATTATTCTGTTCATTAGCAGTAGGGATATCTGCAAAGCAGATACTGGTTCTTCCGATAAATTTCTGACATTTGACCCTTCAACTATGGAAAAATAGGCCTTGCAGTTTCTTTGCAGATGTAAAATGGCTACTCTGTATCTGCCAGCTATTAACTCCCCCTCAGTCTTTCCTATCTGGTTAACAGAATTCTTTCCTTTTCTGACTTTGCTTTTGTAACTTCCTCTGAAAACGTCTCTGTTTCCTTATAAAAGCAACACATATAGGGCTATTTTTATCTTTCTGGCTTTTGAGATCTGGCTTAAGACACTCCATGCCCCAGCTATTAGCTGGACTCAGAATTGGATCCAGCTGGTATTTCCACCCCTAGAAATGAAGCAGACATGCTGAAATGTCTGGTGTGAAGCTTTGCAGTGGGTATGATTTAACAGTAGTGAAAAATACACTTAAGCATGTTCTCTGTGCAGGAACTGAACTGTTTTATCACTTCAGTTTATTCAGATATCCTGAGATCTTCCCTTGTTCTGGCAACCCCCTTGTTTCTTTCACTGCAAATGCGACTTATTTTTCTCTCCATATCACAATCTTTCTGACCTTTTTCTTCCTTAAGGCATTTTTCCCTCTAGACAGGCACTTCCTCAGGCTTACTTTCTGTCATAAAAAAAGTCTCAGCTGATTCTTCCAGTTTTTAACTGAGAAACTACAAGTTTCATTAAATTGCTTTGATGATTTTTATGAAGAAACACAGTAGATCGGACTACTGCTTCAAACCTAGACAAATGTTATCCTATAAACCAGATTACAAAGGACAAGTAAGCCCTCAGCTTTCCTAGCTGCAGCATAGTTTCCAGAAATGGTAAGTAATGCAAGAGGAGCTTAATACCTCTAACTAGTTTATCTGCTTCCAAACAAAAGCATGCTCTGTCTTAAAGATAATGTCAGATCTTAATTAGACCATCAGTACTCATACATAAGTGGCCTCTACAGAGTAAATTTAAGTAGAGTAACTTGGACTTGTAGCAACCTTTCCAATATAATGTCTCTTGTATGACGGACAAAAGACCCAACAGAGGCCTTGATGAATAATGTACTCAAACAAAATCTCAATTTCTCAGCTGTTGAAAGATAATGATAATATTGCTCCTTATTTTCCTTTGATGATCTTGTCTAGCGAGAGATCTTGATCTTTGTGAAAGAGCTCTGTGCAGTCTAACCAAACTAGCAGCACAGGAACTTATTGAAGCCCAGAAATTGCTACTGTCTACAAATAAAGAGTGATAGCAATGGATATAGAGACCCTAGGTAGACTAAAGGAACATGAACAGAAGAGAATGAATAGTTTTGATTATTTTAATCAGAAAAATACATTTTTTCTTTGATGAGGTCTGGGTTGAAGTTCTAGCTGATTTTTATATTCTGTTGCATGAATTAGTTCTCTAACTATTATTACCAAGACCATAAAGAAGCATTCAGTTCCCTGCTGCTAAAAAGTAAGAGGAGAAATAAAGGAGAGATTATTTATGCAAAAAAAAAGACAGAACAAATAAGAATAACAAGTTCAGCCTCTTCAGACAGAAGATAACCCACAAGTTCTCTGAAAGAAGGAATTGCACACCTTCATATAGAGTGTAATAAATTTCCTTCTAAAAATGAAGTAATTTTTGAGCTCTTGAGTGTAAGAATTGTACTTACCTTATGATTAAAGTGACAGCACTGATATTAAAATTTGATGTTCTCAATACTGTAATGTTAAAATAAATCAAACCGTTAGAAGCTGTGAGACTCCTTCATTCTTTTTCTGAGAAGGGCTAGACTTCTTTAATTTGAATGGATGTTAGCTTATGATTAAGAAGCAGGTTCTTGATAGGAAATTGTTTGAATTTGTGTCTGCAGCAATCAGGGGGAGCTGCATACATAGTTCATAAAACATGCTGTACATTGCTCTGTCTGTCAGTGCCAGCTAGCATTCTGGGGCTTCATTAATACAATAGGTTATGGGGATGACAAGCTTGCAGCTAGAAATAATGATCTAATGATTGTTTTTAAAATTCATGCTCCCTTGCTTCAAGGTACGGTGTGTTGTTTTTTCTTATTAACGTACAGAACTTTCAAATACTAAGGTAAAGGAAGAATTTCAAAACAGAAAATAATACATTTAGTTACTGAGCATAATTACTGTTAGAACAGAACTGCTTCTTTTACATCCAAGATATTAGAGTGTGAAAAAAGAGAGGTTCAAGATCATATTCTCATATGCCTACTGCCCAAGAATGCATAAATTGAAAAATTATGTTGATAATATGAAATATATTTGATGAAACCTAAGGACCAAGACTGATATTGTTCCAGAAGAGTTTGGAACAACAAACAAGGATTTGTTTCCAAAGGAGAGAGCAGATATATGTGCTTTTCCTCTCCCATTTTGGTAGACATGTGACAGTGGACAAAAGGCTGATGCTCAAGGTGGTGGCAAGCATCAGCCATTTACTATCCCAAGGCACCACCTTTTATACCCTTTTCTCACATGCATAACAGGTGTTCCATTTTACATTACAGTTGGCTAACAAAGTGTCTATGCATGTCTTTTCTGCTTTGTTATACACGTCCACATTCTCTGTTTCTTTCTCCCACAAGGTTGTTTATCCATCTTGTTTAAGGACACAGCTCTAACTTATCTAGGTGTAGGCCGTCCGCAGCCTTTTGCTATCTTACCACAATTCCCCCTTTTTGTTTTTCATCCACAAATGCCCTGTTTACCATCTTATGCAGGACCCTTTCGCAGATAAGACAGCAAACATGGCACAAGCATCTTCTGTGTAGTTTCCACTAATTCTCAAATGCATTCATGAGTTAATATTGATTCATCTTTTAAAACTATATGGCACATGCTATCAAAATCCTCACCACCATGCCCATGGGATAATAACAAAAATCATCTTTCCCCTGGCCTGTCCAACACAGAGGCTACTTCCCTCAGAAAAACCCTCATCATCTCAACTTGCAACACAAAAACCAAACCCACATCAGTGCCAAACAAAGCACCAAAAAGGTAACAAATATATAATGTCCCATAAACACTCTGGAAAGGGTAAAGTTAATGAGGAGGATTTTTATAGTACAGGAATCTTAGGTTCATAGCTCTTAGATCTTCCCAATTCAGATTACAGGCATCAAAAGCATCACTCACAAATTCTGATGCACCTGTACTTGTGGAATCTCGTCCTCATGATGCCTACATAACTTGGGTCAGAATTACAAGGTGCTTACATAGCTTTAGTTGTAAGATAGCAACATAACCTGAATTATAACTTTTCTGTATCAATATAACCTGAATCATTACTTTCTATATCAATATAATTTGACTTATAGCTTCCTATACCTATATAACCTGAATTATAACTTTTTATACTAATATAACTTCAATTATAACTTTCTATACAATGTAATGGCTATTATATGATTAGCTAGTTACTTAATGCTGAATAGACAAAAAACCTCACCAGGTGGATACCTTCAAAGGTGGACAAGTACAGTACTGAGAAATTGGCAAATCTAAAGCTAATCAGCCACATAAAACAGAATTTAGACGAGCTAGAACCAGACAGACAGAGGAACACCATGACTGTGCATGCTCCAAAGGCAAAAAGTTCAGATGCAAGGAAGACCTCGGGCCTTTATCAAGAGGAAACCCCCATGACCACCAAATTGGCGAGGCACAAGCACAATGCAAAAGAACTATTTATAACCATGAGATCGTGTTATGTAAATTAGTTCCAGGGCATATATGATTATATTATAGTGATGTAGTAATACTAAGTAAAATTTACTGTATAAATAAACCACAACACCTGACAAGGGTGGGTGAGCTAGGTGGAAGAATCCCCCTCACCTCCAGCACTGCAATAAAGAAATACCTGCTCTACAGATACCTGTCTATGGAGATTTATTTCCAGCCTATCTTTTGGGTTATCACTCATCCTCTTGAGATTTTATTTGAGGCTTTATTGTAACAGGTGATGTTTTTGGTCATACTGTTTCTTTCAGTTCACTGTCCTCTTCTCTGTCTTTGCTCTCTTCCTTTCCCACTGACAGCTGTTGAGTTGCAAGAGCAGTGAGTTGTGCAGACTGTTTGATCAGGGACACCCTGTAGAAATAATTTCTCCAGAACACCTCCTCCTTTACCTGTTTGGGAAGAAGGTCAAACTATTGAGAAGCTCATCTTCCTGTAGCATCACCAGTGCACCAGTACATTTGATCGAAGTCAAAATGAAACTGCACACCTGCTGAATGACCCCCCCAAAAATTCCATTTTTATCTACTGATAACGCCAAAATGAATTTTTCTTCTGCTGAACCCCCATTTCTGTGTTCCCAGCGGCTCACCTGGGGTGGGCTGTAATTTTTTTCTTTTGTATCATTCAGACTTCAGGCTCTCTCTTTCTCCACCTGTTTTGCTGGGCTGGGCTCTATATTCCCAGTTGCTCACCTGGGGTCAGGTGTCTCTTCCTGTTTTCGCAAGTTTTCCAGACTTCAGGCTCTCTTTCTCTCCGCCTGTTTTGTTTGGCTGGGCTCCACTGCCGGCCGCTCTCCATTCTGCTGTCTCGACCTGTCACGTCGAGGTTACCATTCAATGGTGGACAAAAGGCTGACACTCAAAGTGATAACAAGCATCAGCCACTTATTAGCCCAGGGCACCACTTTTATACACACCCCCCTGCCTTTTTTTTTTTCTTTCTCTCTCTCTCTCCCCACATGTATAACAGGGGTTCCTTTTTACATTACAATTGGTTAATTATCTACACGTGCCTTTTCTACTTAGTCATACACCTCCGCATTCTCTGCTTCTTTTTCTCACAAGGTTGTTTATTGATCTTGTTTAAGGACACAGCTGTAACTTATCTAGGTCTAGGCTGCCCGCAGCCTTTTCCTATCTTACCACAGATATGCTAAATGCTAGCAGAATTATGAAATTACTTCCTCAACATAAAACTAGCTATAAATGAATCTCCCCTTAAGTCGCACACTTTGCGAGTACTAACAGGTACCTTTTACTTTAAAATTCACCTTTTTAAAACAGAAAAGAAAAACCATAGAGAAAGAAATATAATAGCATAACAGTCTGGCAATCAACCATTTTGACCCTGCGCTGCATTTTCTTCTGCTGGTAAATGAAGGTGGAGTATAGCTGAGAGCAGGGATAAGCTACATGGAGGAAAAAAGCGAAAGCAGAGAGGTACTGAAGGGAAATATGTGGGTGGTGGAAGGGCTCTGTAGGAGCCAGTTAAGAAGACCAGCTTTATAATGATACCAAGATAAAGAGCCTGTGCCAAAAAGACTTGGAAGGTACAAGACCATGATTGATGCTCTTTGAATTGCTTTTTGTAAGAATTACCTTGACATTTCTCAGACTGAATTGGCTACTATAGTTCTATCCAAGATCTTGCATATCTCCTTAAAATCCATCCTTCCTGAGAGCTGTCCCCATGTCCAGAGCCCTAAATTCTGCAGGGGTTCCCAGTCCAGAGGTTACCTGCCTGTTTTAGCTTGTCTCCAGAACAGCCACAAACTAAACTATTTGAGAAAAGGTTTCAGCAGAAATGAATGCAAATATTCACAGTTTAGGGAAGCAGAAGGCCTGTTTTCCAAATCTCAAGTTCTGCTCAGTCCCAAGACTCTGCTAAGTCAAAAAGTTAAAACTAAATCTCTTGTAGGTTCTAAATGTAGGCAAAGAAAGTGGTGGTTTATTCTACAAATATTTGGAGCTGCAGACAAGAAAAAAATTATTATTCACAGGCAGTCATTATTTCTGATTAAAATTGGCAGAGTGGTGAGAGTGATTAATCTAATTCTCTTAGAATTGTACTGGGAAATTAAGATGTTAATGGAGAAGAATCAGAAAAAAATTGCTTCTACGTTCCTTAGGAAATAAGGTACCATTGACTCATAGCTCATGTGCCAGGTCAGCCTCCTTCAATCTTTCCTTTTTCCACTAGATGCTTAATTATTCATTGGAATAGAGGAAAGGGAAATAAAAGTTCTGGAATTCAAAGATTAAGGTGACTAATGGAAAGAACATATCTCATTTTGTCTCTTTTTGAGAAAAAAATTGATGTAGCCTAGATTTTAATAGTTATTTTCCATCTTTCAGTAACTTTTCTTTATGAGTCAAGGATTCTCTCCTAGGCATTTCTAGACAGCATCTGCACATACTCCTGTGTGATTTGTCAGTCCTGTTCACAGGCACTTCATTTTCCCTGTACAATGAATTGTTATGGAATATTTCTGACATGGGACTGAATATTCTGCAAGCTGATGGCAACCCAGGCTTATGTGATAAAGTTACATAGACCTAGGACTAGATGAATGCAAGGATTTAACCACTATAAAGTGGAGAATTAAACACCCTCTGACAGTCAGGAGTTGGTTTCTCCCTATGATCCACAAGAACTTTGTCCTGTAAGGCTAGATTGAAGAGAGTTACCCTGTACAGACTCATCATGTCTCATCAGGATCATGACCTTAGTCCCTGTAGTCCTTCCTCGATGAGGGTGTAATGATTCTAGTTATTTGCAGGCAATTTCAGAGCACAGGTTCTGTAGACTGTATTGTATTTGGGGAGTAAATTAACAGCAGCAATGGTGGGTCTTGCAGCGACCACTGTGATTAATTTATGATGTTCTGAAATGGGTTCTGATTGCTTTATTTCTGAAGCACCACACCTCTTCTGCCAGGTTGCATTATCACCTTCATCTTAGAGAAGCAAATCTCAAGTGAAAAGTGGCCTAGTACTTTGCACCTTCTCACACTGAGGAATTAGGAAATATTTGGAACTAAAATCAGCTCTTCAGTCTTTTCTGTCTTCTGCTTTAATACTTTGTTCCTAACCAATAGAAATGGGAGAGTAGGTAGGGAGGACCTCTACGCACATGAACATTTTACCTGTTTTTTCATCACTAAACCAACTACCTGACATTTCATATGAGAGGTTCCATGATTTAGGATGAGAAGGGGAAACTGTTGAAGAGAATATTCTCCATCAGCCTAGCCTACATATATCTCCCAAAGCAACATTTCATCAGCACTGGAATGTAGCAGTGAAACTGGATTTTTTCTATAATACCATGTAAATTTTTATTAAAAAAACTTTCTTTCTTCCTAACTTCATCTTCCCATGTGCTCATATTCTAGGTATGATTAATAGAGCGCCCAAACATTTCATCAAACATTGAATGGGAAAGCAGCAGCTTTTTCATACAAACTGATTTGTTAGCAAAGGATAAATCAATGTGGCAGGCAGAAATACAGTGGAGATTATAACACAAATGGTAAATGTCGAAGGCCTCCCAGATGGGAAGGGCTGGTTATTGTAGGGGGGAAATGAATGATTAATGGTTTGTGAAAGAGAAAGTTTCCTTTGTAGTGATGTTACATTGCATTTAGATGGAGTAGGAGGCTGTCATAGTTTAACCCCGGCCAGTAACTAAGCTCCACAAAGCCACTCACTCACCCCCAGGTGGGATCAGGGAAGACCATCAGAAGAATAAAACTGAGAAAATTTTGGGATGAGATAAAGACAGTTTAATCAGGAAAGGAAAAGCCACATAAATAAGCAAAGCAAAATGAGGAATTCCTTCACTGCTTCTAGTGGGCAGGCATCATCCTCAGGAAAGCAGAGCTTCACCCCACATAATGGTTATTTGGAAAGACAAGCATCACGACTCCAAGTGGTCCCACTGCCTCCTTCTTCCCCCAGCATTATACACCAAGCACAACGCCATAAGGTCTGGAGCATCCCTTTGGTCAGCTGGGTCAGCTGTGCTGGCTGTGTCCTCTCCCAACTCCTCATGCACCCCCAGCCTCCTCACTGCCGGGGTGGAGTGAGGAGCAGAAAAGGCCTTGGGACTGTGGAAGCACTGCTCAACAAAGTCCCTGTGTTATCAACACTGCTTCCAGCACAGATCCAAAACATAGCCCCATACTGGCTGTCTGAAGAAAATAAACTCTCTTCCAGTAGAAACCAGCACAAAGGGTAGGGGAAGAAAGAAAGAGAAAAATTCTTTCTTTCTAAGACATATGGAATGCAAAGTGGTGCTTTTTGAACTGCTTTGCCACTAAGATTTTATTCAGGGAAACATTTTGTCGTGAATCTATAGCCAGGAAAAGGAATAGTCTGGAGAATTCCCTAGCATATTTATGAATTGCTAATATGCATGAAATATGAAGACCAGACAAAAAAAATACTTGTTAGCACAAGCTGGAATATTCACACAGTCAGACAGCTACTACCAGGCAATTGCATTAAGGAAGTCAAAAGTTTAAACCAACCCTATATCCCCTTAAGAAAATATTGCCTGCTTAAGGCAGGCACGAGCTAGGTGGTTTACATTTCCAAATAATTACAAGTCTAACAAAATATTACAAGTCTGACTATTCCTTAGCAACGAATTAAAGAGTTCAGAACTCAGAATGGGTTTTGTCTTGCCTAGATCTCTGAAATACTGCAGATGGATCAGCTGGTGATGGAGGGGCATGACAGCATCAAATCCAGGTTATGCACTAAAGCCACAGACTGGTGGAACTCTCATGTTCTCCCCAGGCTACCTTATGCTGCTCAATCTATAGTCATCACAAGTTAGCTACTCTGCACTAATTTTATGTGTATGGAACACTCTAAGGAAGTAAAGCAATATTCCCAGTACTGTCAACAAAATTAAAACCACATTGCCAACAAACACCTTTACCACAGGGACAGCACACATAATATTTTTGGTATCTAATTTAAATGTCTGAATTAGCACCCTAACCTTCATACAGGCTACACGTAGCATAATCAGGGTTCTTCAGAAGGATATTCACCCAAGATTCAGCTTATAATGTACAGAACTCAAATTTGGACATCTCCTTTAAATGTGTAATCCGCCTGTGAGTAATCACTACTCACAGATTCTTGACTGCAAATTCTGTACAGGCACAATGCACAGTGAGAAGCATGAATTAGAAGCCAAATCTAATGAAAAACTTTGCTTTACCACAGCAAACACAATTAACATGGGTTTATTCTGGGAACATAGCAGTGGCTATACTTAACCAGATCAAAATTTCATTTAAGTCTGTATGTCACCAGCATCAGAGAATGGTGAGACACTTAAGGAGCACCCATAACAAGATGGTGAGCAGACAGTGATATTCCTCCTACCATCCATGTATTCTCCAGGAACTACAGTGTATTATGTTTTTACTTATTTACAGAACAGACTGCTTCCTTTCAACAGCAGCACTCCCTTCTTTAATTTGTTTCAGTGGTATCTCGTGAAGTGCTGTAAAGCTGAGTGCAGCTCATTGTTTAGCAAGAGGGGGTCTCAGGCAGAGCTCAATACAGTTTACAGAGACTCCACATAGTCCAAAGAAAAAATTTTCTGCAAAATGCTTAACAACCCCAGGAAGTCTCCTTTTTTTGAGTAGGCTTTTGACTTGGGAATGGTCAGATGAGGGGAACTTGTAGACAGTTCAAATTTGGCCTTCTTTCTACCAAAACCACACGTTCTGTATGGAGACTAGATACCAAACTCTAGTGGTGATCCCATTGTTTGAGTGTATGCATAAGAACTGGCTTAGGATGACCCAGTTCACTACATCATGATTATCAAACATGCATCAACAGAGAGATTTCAACATCTAAAATGTCAGGCTGCATTTACCTGAAACCTGAACTTAAAATGCTTTCTGTACTTAAGCTTCAAGTCAACTGGTTCTCAAATTACATTTCTAAATAAAGATTCTGCAACATGTTCTCATCAACACAACTTGGCAGGGCCTCAGCAGCTTCAAGTAGGCATAACCTTCATTGAAGTGGAATTTTAGGAACTGATTTACAACAGTTAAAGAACTTAACTTTTCTTGGACTTAAATACAAAAATACATTTCCTATAAATGAAATGTGGATCTGTAGTTTTGAGAAAAGTTGTAATATTATGTTCTTATAAAAAATCTATTTTTAGTACAATCACAGCAAATCATCACTGTAGTGTTTAGTTTTTATCAGTATCCTTTGAAACATACCCTGTCCATCTCAAAATGAATCATTCTTTTCATAAAAAACAACAAAGTTCTTCAAACTGATAAAATATTAATCCTAAGCAAGGCAATAAGAGAAGAAAAATCAAAATATTAAATTTTTTACCCTAAGTCTTCTTATTATGAAGGTTCAATAATTCAGTTCTGTTGCACATTAACCATGTGAGCTACCGTGGGGAAGAAATGGCCCCTAATCAAGTTCTTCTACACAGCTGTTGGGAAGAATATTTTCAATATTTAGAGAAAGCAGTGAACAAGGATTCCTCAGTTTTCACCTTCACTGAAATATTGAGGTAGAACCACACAACTTACTCTGGCCTCAGTTTCATTAGTTAAAATGTGTACTTCAAAAGATTTCATAAAGCTTCATTAGTCATATTACTATAGCAAATAGAGCCAACATGGACAAGAGGGTACTGGGCGTCAAAAAGGTATTTCCCTGCTCAGAGGAGAAAGCGGTTGAGTTTCACTGATTCTTGGAGAAAACATGCACAAAAAATGTTGTTTGGTTTTAGAATACGAAACTAGGATGAAAACACACATATATTTACTTGTCTTGACTTACTAAAAGAAATTAATATTTTCTTATGTTCTCATGATAAAATCATAGAAGAGTAGTCAAGGTGCAAATGTATTATTGTCAGTCTGCTCAAACTGATTATCAGAGAGTATCACTTACTGTCTCTGTAATGCTGTTGCTGTTCTTACAGACAGTGGAGAGCTTTTGAATTTGTTTTTCAATAAGTTTTTTCCAGATTCTTCATTGGTGATCTCAGAAACAAAAAGAACCCCCACTGGAGGAGCTAGAAAAATCCATTCCTTTTACAAAAGCACCTTAAAAAAAATACCTACTAGGTAAGAATTAACCAAATTGTGGTAGAAAATTAGCACCAGCAACTGGAGAAGAAAGATGTATTTTAAAGTTAGGTTGCAAGTGAGAATGTTTGTGAGAAGGAATGATCAAATGCAGCAATAAAGAGAGAACTGAGGAAGTAAGTAGAGGCTGGTAGCTGGATATATTTAAAGCAAAAATAGAATCCTTGAATCCCTCTCAATATGAACATAAAAGAAGGAGTGGAAGGTGGGAGAGTTCATTGCAGCAAATGTCCAGTATAAATTTTATAATAGAAGCAGAGCATCTGGATTTTACAGTGCAAACATCAAACTGTAAAGGTCTGACTGGGTCAGTCCTGGATCTGAGCACCAGCCTTCTCTTTTATGAACCCTTGTCTATATGATAATTATAAAGTCAGAAAATATTACTTAACAATGCCTGATCACAAGTGGGGAATAACTCAAAAAAAATATAGCCCTAGATAAGCCATCTCAGGTTTTACACAAATAGCCCAATGAACACTGGGGCATGTTTCCAAAAGTTGCAGTTCATTATTGGTGAACATGGGCCAAATGAAAAACTCTCTATTTCCCTCAATTTGTAATTCTAACTGCAGGGTACCTTTTGATCTGTCCAAAACAATCTTGCTGCTTTGGAGCTTTTGTTGGTTTGGTGCATCTTTGCTTTCTGAACGCTTTCTGTGAGTATTTGATTATCGAAAAGACAATGAAAGTCTTCAGATGGGAGACTTAAGTCACACAGTACACTTCTATTTTTCTAGTGAATCCACACAATTTTAAAGCTAATTTCCAAGTCTAACATTCAAATTTGAATTTGAATTTTATGTTCTCCAAGTATTTGTGAGAAAAAAAAGGCCATTCTAAGAAATGCCTCCCACTAAAATGAGAGTATTCATGGATTACAAGTTCCTGTGTGGTAGGAACAGAGTATCAGCATGTTTAATGAATTGTCTCCTTGAATTTCTCCAAGGTTTGATAGGGTTTACTTCAGCCTGGATTAAGGGTTGCTGCAGAATGGCATCTCCTGAAAGATGGGTCATTTTGAAGATGGGACTCTTTTACAGGTGGACCTGGGTGAACAATGTTGAAGCACACAGCAAGATGTGATAGCTAAGGATAAGATCAATATGCCTGCTAAAGTGCACAGTTTGTTGTCAGTGAACCCTGATCCTAACATTTCCAAAGAGTTAGATGCATGTTATGATTTCCCCTAAAGAAAAACCAGGTAGTTTAATATATTTTGCTCTTCTGAGTTCTTGTAACAGATTTCTGAATGTTATATTATTGAATTATTAATAACTATTCAACACTAATTTCAGCAGAAATGTGCAGGATAAAAATATGACCATGTCTGCCACTAGAAATTTCTAGTTTGAGAAATAGTTGATTATTGTAGAGTTAATCATGCGAGAAAAAAAAGCATATATCAAGAAAGTTTCCTTGAATTTTTTTTTTATTTCCATTGACAGGCATTGCAGGATCGTCAGGTGCTCAGATAAGCAAAAAGCACATCAGAAAAAGACAAGTTTAAAAAAAATGTATCATTTTCACAGTAGCCGTCAGCTGGCAGCGATTACAAATGAGTAATTTATAAGTGTGTAATTTACAGAACGTCTATGGAAGCGTATTTAATGCTGATACAAAGACAGCTTGGATGTGTAATGAGGTTTTTATAGCATATTGTGCTAGATTTAATGTAGGCATGTAGGTACAGCTTCCTCAGCAATCACTAAGGGCTGGTTGAGGGTGCTTTCTTTCTTTTAAGCCTGAAAAATGTGTTTTTAAATAGGACTCTAGAAAAAATTTACATAATTATTTCAAATCTGTCAATATCTATTCTTTGGACACCTTCACTCTGTAATGTATGAAGGCTACATTAGCTATGAGAGGGTTTTTTTTAACTGTCACAATGCTACCAAGATGAGGAAGCTAATCCCGTGCTTAATGTGTGGCTGGATCCTTCTAGAAAATAATGAGAGGCATCCTAGGGAGAAAGGGCTACTTACCATAAAATAGATTCTCTGTATATTTCTCCTCCTATATATATTTTTTAAATTTTATTTTTTTAAGCACATTTTCATGAAAACAGGATGTCTGACTAAGGATGTCTTTTGGATTCCCCCCTCCCCCTCGGTATTTTAACATCCTCTTGTGGTGACTAGGGTCCAAATGTTGTCAGCACCTACAAACTTAACCTTTCAAACACACCCTCTGATTTCCTTGAAGCAACCTACAGAATTCCGTGCAGCACAAGCGCAGTGTTTGCAGGAGAATGGGCCCAGGTAATTATTTCCAGATGAATGTATGCTGTAAAGACAGTGGTGAACTAGCACAGCTAGAACAAAATTTCAAGGGACTGCATTCAGCCCAAAGTTATGCCCCTCAACAATTTCTTTGCCTGGAAGAGCTCAAGCATAGGATGATTTTCACGAGTAAATCTCAGGAGAAACTAATGTTACACAGTCTCAAAGGGAACCTGAAAGAGACAGGAGTAGTGGTCTCAAAGGGGTGCAGACCCTGAAGGGATTGCTTCCTTAGGATGCTGCTGACCAAGATGGCAAAGCAGAGATGATTTATATCTCTGTGATATGAGCTGTGACTCCAGTCTTTATTAAAGAGTTCACTTTTAGCTGAAACCACAGACTAAATTTTGGCACGGTGTTCTTGTCCTTAAAGACTGCTGTAGTTACTGGATCAAAATTGTCAGCTTTTCTAGCACTCTTTTGCCTAACGACAATACTGGAGAATAACATAAAAAACATTGATGAGGCACATTAAAGATTTTAAGTATATTTTCACTTCATTCAGAAGTGACTTCTGTAGGAAATCACATCTGTTTACATTTTTCTCTAAATAAGGAGAGTTGTCAGGTTATTTTCACCTCTGAGCAAAAAATCTAGAAATGGTCTGCATTGTCCCATGTGCTGGTCCATTTTATCTTTGTAGTTGAAGGTCCCAGTGTATTGTCAGACGACATCCCCATCTGGGGTGTTCACAACCAGTAAGGAAGCATATCCCAGGTTACCAGACCTAACAGAAATTTAGGGGAAAAACAGAGGATCAGGCACATATTACTGGCAGGAAAAAAGTGAAATTTGAGGAGGAGGCTGCTGTGTGCCTCCGAGGGATAGTTCTCATTTGGAATTTCATCACCAGAAAAAGTAGCCATTTTTGGCCCTAGAACAAATACATCTGAAAGCCAGATTTTCCTCCAGGTCAGGTACCGACTTGGAAAAAATAACGTGAAACTTCACAGTTTCATTGCATTGCAGTGCATGCAAAGCTCCAGTGTACCTTCTCATTCCCCATCTACCATTCAGTGTTAACAGAATTCAAAAGCTTAAACTAAAATTCATCCCAAAGCACTGAGTTTCATCCATTTCTGGGTTTAACTGGGATTTTTATATACAGTTCCCAGGTAGAGTCATAAGTCAGGCCATCATTTCCCAACTAAACTTTACCCAAAGGTCCCAGAATCTCAGTGAATCTTTAAGCAGACCGCAACCTGTTGTTCAAGTTTCCCATGCAGTATGGAACAAGGTGAATTTCCATTCTGTGGCTTGGGGCTTTGCTGAGGATCCTTCTCAAAGTGCTTCCTTCACACATGTGCCTTCCTTATTCTGTTATAGCTTGCACCAGTCTAAGTAAATGACAATAAATACTGAGATTATTTTGAGAAAAGCTAGACATCATCATCTTCCTCCCTGTTCTGCGTTCATAAGTGACAGGTGACATGCAGGTGGGTTTCACTCACAGTTGCTCCCTGTTGCTCACACCACTTGCCAGAGGAACCTGACAAATAGAGAAGCAAAGGTATGAAAGAGAATAAATAAATATTTATTGATATTAAAACTAAGTAAACATGGTGTAATTTATCAAAAGCATAAATACAAGCAATGCCAACATGTCTTTTTCCTCTAAAATGATATATTTTACTAGAGGGATATTTCAGATTTTTCACTTAGTGCCAAGGTAGGTTTAATACCTTTCTAATCTACAACATATGGGTCACATGATATCACACATTATTTGCATCACCAATAAAACAGCCCATTAATCATACATGCCACCATAACCTCCAACAGTATAAACTGGAAAATGTGCTCAATATTTTAAGTGGAATTATTTGCTCGAAATGCTCTCTTTTGGGATAATAAACATCTGCTAATTTTAAACTGGTCAAGCATACCAACAATTTTCCTAAATCTCTATTTATTTGAAGTCTTCACTGGAAATAAAAAACAGTCTGTGAATACATTTTTCTCCAAATTATCTGATGTGGTTTTATTTATTTTTTTCATCAGCGTAACTGTGCAAGTTTACAATAGAGTCATTGTGAAATAACTAATATGTATTATTTGTATAATTATGATATTGCATCCAAGCTCTGTCAGTCTGTAAAATAATCTACTAGAAATGAAAATCAAATTTATATATAAACAGATAATTTTCTTTATAAAATCTCATATACTGTAATGAAACATTTGTGTGAGGCAGGAATTTACATGCACTGTTCAGAATTCTCAATTCAGCCTTGGGTTTGTAGCAGTTTCAGGTTTTGAAAGCAGCCATAAAAATAGATACAGAATTTACCAGTATTTTAGCATAAAAGACATTAAGTTAAGACTACAGAAATGCTTTTTCTCTCAAACAGAGAAAGGCAGAAGATAGCAATTCTGTTATTAGTACTGTGCTAAAGAAAATACTTAAATAATTATTTTCCATACATTTACATTAATATCTCTGGCAAACATGAGTGCTCAGATAAATATGGGACTTGTTAGTCTCCATCCAGAGAATAAACCCTATCCCTCTGTCTAGCATATTTCATCTCCAGCACTTAAATAGGGACCGAATCAAAAACCTCTGAAGTGTAGGGATGGCTCTGAGCACAGTTATTAACTCTCCTTAAAACAATGAGAGACTGAGGTTATGAGTAAGAATTTTCTAACCAAAACTAGTTCTCCAAATTGAAGCTACAGTTATCTTCATCACAGGTATTACTTGTCAGTCATGAAAGTATATCCAAAGAAACTTGGTTCCTAAGCATGGAAGAAGGGCTGTATGTGTAAGAATAAGTTTGTGAGTGGCCATTAGCACTGGGGACTCTATTCAGTATTTTAATTTGCACAACTCATAGTCTCTCTCCCTTTTAGTGTCCTGCAAAACAGATAGAAAAATGCCTTTCTGCTTAGGGTTATGTGAGACTAAAACATTCACAAGACACTATCAGGACCTACAATGAAAGGTGCTATAAAATCAGAGAGTGTTGCTGCTTTTTATTAGAAAGCACATTCCATTAAAACTCCCTAACACTTTCCATTAAAGTTATTATTATTTTGAAAAAAAAGAACCACTCTTTTCATTAAGGAAGATTAATCTACTTTCAGTTAAAAATGAGAATTGACCTTATATGTTATTCAGCACTCAAAGGAAGTTTTAAATCCTA
Source organism: Origma solitaria (assembly GCA_013397895.1). Taxonomy (NCBI): domain Eukaryota; kingdom Metazoa; phylum Chordata; class Aves; order Passeriformes; family Acanthizidae; genus Origma; species Origma solitaria. The sequence continues at coordinate 1,347,176 of VZRL01003807.1, forward strand.
GAAAAATTTCAATAACATACTTTTTTTTTATTTCAAAAGAGTCAGATGTAACCAAAATGAGGGCTTCTTCTACAAATGCTTACATGTGTACTCAAGTTTAGGAGGGTTTCCAGTGAAACAAGTTGCTTGTATAAACTTAAGCAGGTGTATTCCTGTTTGTAGACTCAGAGTCTAAGAAATCATTTTTTACCATTTCTCTGAACCATTGCTCCAAACCTGCTAATAGTAACAAACTCCTGCTAGCTTTAAAGTAAACTACTAATTCTCAGTAGAGTTATTATTTTCCTGCTGAAAAATAGTTCTAAGCTCCCTAGATATTTTAATTTCATGAGAATTCATAAAAAATATTTTCCAAAATACCAGAACAGGTATATTAAGCCAGCCAAGAGAGGATGTAAGACTAAAAAGGGGTGAAATTTACGCTAGATGTCTGCCTAATGTAAATTTTCATTAGGTGTCATGCTATCCAGTTATTGTGAAATATTAAAATACATCTAAAGAGTGCTATATTTTTTACCTCTGGGTTCTGATGACATGTACAAGTTGTTAGAGTAATCTTGTCACTAGCAACTCCTGATAAAAAATAGTTTTATTTAATACAGTTGGGTGCAGTTCACTCTGTCTATATTGTAAATAGAACACAGAATATCACATGAGAGCAACTAAATTATACAACTGCTCATGCAAACCTGTACAATACCCTTAATGGCCCTTCATAAATCTGGACTATTTTGCTGTTTCTTCCACTTCTTAAGCAACCAGACTTGGTTGTATTTATTTTCAAATATTTTATTTAGTTGTACAGGTCTTTTTCTCCACTGCTGTCAGTCAAGGCAGCAATGGGGTGAAAGTTCAGTATCAGTCACTGTGCACATCTGGAAAACAAAACCTGCAGAAAATACTTCCCATCATCAAGAGATAGAGTTGAGCTGCCTACTTGAAAAGTGCTTTTTAGACCTAAACAAGGCACAAAAGAACAGGCACAAAGTTTCAGAGAAGTAGTCTGTGGTAGACTGGATTTAAAAAGAAAGTGTGGGAGGTCAGCACTCTCAAATGAAAACATTTAAAGTTTTGCTATTGTTTCTAAATAACAATAAAACATATTATAAAATCCCCACTTAAATTAAAATTTTCCCACATGAGTTGATGGCACTTCTGATAAAATTAATTGGGGTTTTTTTCCCAATAGAAAATGGCAGTCCATCAAAAGACTCCAGAAATATATCCATTTCCGTGAACTTTGACCAAAACACGTAGAACAGTATAACGAATCAAGGTAAGGTAAAGGTTGCTAACAACTCCATTTTGTCATTGCATAAGTAAATTATGCCACCTCTGTTTATTTCAAAGCAATGTTTTTCTAAGATTTTTTACTTTTCTGACTGCTCAAGTACCCCATACCCAGTAGAGGAAATTCATTAAGACCTTGCTTCACCTGACACTTGAATGGCTTTGTCGTGGTAAGGAGTGGACAGAGACCTCCTGCGAGAGCTGAGAGAAAGGCATGGTTTAATTCTGTACAGTTTGTACATCTACCAGATGTCTGCAGTGGGGACCTGTTCTGTTCTTCCTGAGGGACCTCATGCACTCTGACTCCTACAGACAGCAGTGACACTGGGGCTTTGCTGGAAGGACCTGGGGCTGGCTGTAGTTGCTACAGTGGTAGATGAGTTGGCTGCTGGTGCTCACCTGGGTTGGAGAATTGTGTCCTGGTGCTCCCAAAAACTACCTCCAGGACTCTGAATGTGACTTTTTGTTCTATGTGTCTGAATGAGGCAATATTCCAAATGCAACATCTGTTTAATCATTCCATCTCTATTCATATGGATTGTCCATGGTCTATTCCAGGCAGTATTCCCTGTGGAAAAAATCATTAAGAATGAAATCTTACCCTTTTTTCTCAGTTTTCTGGCTCATCCTCTGTCCATTTATCTATTGCTTTGATCCTGATATTATCCAACTGTACTTAGACATCTTTTTTAATAATCTCTCCAGGTGCTGCTCCTGTCTTGACAGAGAACACTTAAATTTTCTTGTGAGATACAGTCAGTGAAATATCTCAGATTCAGAAATTATACCAGTAGAGGATGAAAAAACATCTGTAGACAGGTCTCTAACTACTGCACTATCACCTACTGCTTTCTTCACATCTTCCCAGAATTTTCGGGTTTAAGAAAGATACTATTTTTCCTCTTCCCTATCTATTTTCAGAGGTATTAAAAACTAATTCTACAGTATCATAAAACACTGCTGAAACTATTGCATCTAACCTCATATGTTTAGTATTGGTAAGTACAAGGAGATAACCAAAAAAAGAACAAACCCACAATCAAAACAACCCCTCCTGACAACTGTATTGGCACCTTGTCAGAGTTTCCAAGCACATGAGTATCTACATTTCACCACAATTTTGTAGAACTGTAGAAAATAAACCTAGAAAATCATGAGACCCTGTAATCTACCCTCGTGTCAAGATCAACCATATTTAAATTTTTCATCTCCTTTTCTTTGACTTCCTTAAATTTCAGTTGTACAGATATCACATCACCTGAAATAAGACAATGCCAGTGATCTTTCTGTATTTTTCCCTTTTCTCTCTCTTGCTTTCAAAGAAAATTCACAGCTTTTTGCCTTGAGTGCAGGGATACAATATCAGTTTTTGGACTCTCAGTCAGCTGAAGAGTTGAAATGGCTCTTAAAAAACTGCTTGTTTTGAAGACCAAAGAAACTTAATGCCTTAGAAAGGCTTCTGTTTACCTGAAAAACTTTGTTTATCCATAGCAATTCTTTTTGCTACCACCCAGAAGACAGAAGCCTGAATTTAAGCTATGCTGTTTTGGGAAGTGTGTCAGCATTTTGATTGTACTCAAAAGCTATTCATAAAATCTCTTGATCTCATAACCCTGATCAACATCTGATCAACACTTCTGCATCCTATCAAGACACAATGAGACTGTCTCTCATCTTTCTCTGCACAAAAAATATTTACACATAACCCTATTCAACTGTACTGTTTCCTTATTCATTTTGGACTCTGTTTCAAAACTGTCCTTTCATACTGCTGTTTTTGGGCAAGGAAAGAGGGGAAGTTTAATAATGTTCTCCATGGACCCTTTCCAGTCTGAGGCATTGCTAGTCTTTGCTTTCTGCCTCTTACCCTCTACTCTGTTGAGATAAACTCTCCCCAACACTCTATCTGTGCCTTCCTATATCTAGATTCCCTTTTATTCTCAGCAGCACTCTTTGAAACATTACTCCTTTGTTTTCAGCCATTATCATTTGTCTTCATCTCTTATATTTCATTTGTTAAATGTGTTTATTCTGTAAAGCGGGATGGATCTCAACTGCATACCAGATAAATCTGCCCGTTCTCCTACAGATGTGTCATGTTCTGCCACTCTCATTATCCTCCTATTCAGGAACAGTAGTTGTCTGACAACTTAAAGAGAAGCTCCCCAATAGAGAAGAAAATTGTTACATGTAGTCTAAAGATACTTAAACTTCGTCATAAATTTTGTCTGTTTATGTACAGTTGTTAAATGAGGGAGTCAGTGTATGAAGCTGCTTGTGACTCTCAGCCCAAACTACTGTCTGGCACCAAGGGAGCATTTCTTTCTCGGATTTGTCTGTTTGGTTTTTTATCTGCTTGCTAACATGCCCTCTTCCTGAACCTGCTCAGTCCCAAACCTTTCTTCGTTTGAGTATCTTCATAGCTAATGGTGGAAAAGAGGTAACGATGGCAGACTTAGCAGAAACAAAACTGAGACAGCAAGGGAGTTCATTAGAAAAAAACAAACCAAGCAAACAAAACTAAGTAACAGCATTTCAGTCACTGGACAATACAAGTTTGGTGAGCTGCTGACTGCAGTTCTGCTCTATGCCAAAATACTTACAATTCTCTCCTTGTTTGTTAGCTCTGTCTTTGGCTTTCCTGGGCCAGTTCAGATCCATTAAGACCATATATTTTAACAATGATAATTTTACAGTCAAATATACAATGCATTAATTCATGGTGGTCAAACCCAAATGCACTCTCAAAATGCTAACACTTAGGGAAATAGTCCAGAGGGGGGTTTTGTCATAATGTTTATTATAGCAATACCACATATTCTGTTAGCAAAACCACTGCTGTGTCAGCAAGTTCTGGAAAAAATAATAAAAGGAACTATAAATAAAATACATAAATTTAATTAAAGGTTAAATCTTTGAGAGAAACCCCTCCTTAAAAGGGACTACAAGTTTTGTGATTTTATCTTTGTGATATATCTTGTTTTTCTCTCCAATTTATAATGTTTTTAATCTTGCTGCTTATTTACAAACTAATTATTCAAAAGATGAAGGCTTAAAAAATCACTGGATATGAAGCTATTCATCTAATAAGTAACCTAATGCCTGCTACAATAATTGTACAAAAATACACCAGAGAGGCAATAAGGTCAAAAAATTGAATCTCCTACATTTTTTGGTTGTTAGCTTAAAACAGACTTTTTTTTCTATTTTGAAACAAGACAACCTGTTTTTCTTGACATAAACAAGGTATAACATTTAACAAACAAACCAGAAACACTTGAATATATATTATTACTTTAATATAACTGCTTATAATTTTGAGATGTTCCCCACATTCCAGGGCTGCCTATTTTCAGCATCAGTTTGTTTTGAGATAATTCCATTCTTTCCTGCAAGTTTCTTTGAAAATATCTCTGCTTACTACAGAGACATGTTACTGTACAAGATCAAAGCTGTTGTTCTTACAGATATCCTTAATAACATTGTAGGCCTTGCTGATCCATGACATAAAACTTTAGGATACTTTCATCCAATTTGAAATGCTTGCTTTTCAGAAGACAGCCTGCACTGCAGGCAGGTGGACATACAGAAAATCTGGTGCCTCAGAACTTCATGTTCCAGGAGTCCAAGGTGGCTGCAGATTAAGTTTCTCCTCGAAGGCAGGTGAGTACTGTTCTTCAGCACATGTCCTTCTCTATGCACTAAGGCTGTAGAGGACACAGATGGGTTCAGTGAGAGCAAAAGTAGTCCTAATTTTCAGTTAAAAATAAAGGAAAAAAGAACAAGAGAGGTGCTCCTGACTGCTCTTCTGATCCAGTGTCAGAAGACCAGTCAGGAACAGCCTAGGAGAGAGGTGTGTATGCATATTTTTGACACCAACCCACTAAAGGATGATGACATTTCCGTGGGGAATCTGAACCTGAGATTATACCTGCTCCCAAATAGTAGGCATTCAGTATTCATGTTCTGATGTCCATGGAGAAGTTAATGAACTACTCTGGATCCTCCAAGCATCTACAAATACCCCAGAGTTCAGGAGGGTATTAACTCATTAATACTGGCTGGTAGAGAGGTGCTAGCAGCAGAAACGGAACCAGATCATTTCATTGCTTGCCGTAAGGGAGATGAGTAGGCGATGTAAAAGGCCTGTGAAGTCATTGTGTCCTATTTCTCTTCAATTGTGTGGAGAGCTAGGGCCCGGAAGGACCACTGTGAATCTGAGATCGGAGCTTTGTTGTCAGGGCTGGAGCCTAGTTCCCTCTTCCAGGCCTTTGATTTAAACATGCCAGCACGAGCTAGGCATGGAACATGAGGGCTGGAAAGGTGACAACGGCATGTGAAGAATTTGGAAGGAGCCATCCTGCAGGACAACTGGGCAAGGCTAAAGCTTAGACACAGGGGTGTGAGCATGACGTGTGAAAAATCTCACAGGTGTGAAAGAAGGCTATCAACTTTAGGGGCCTTTGAAAACCTATAGATACAGGCAACAAACGTTTTATAGAAATGCCAGATCTCTGATGGGCATCTGGTTTCCTAGAACAGTCTAAAATGTCTGGGAGATGAATCCCAGCTATGAAGTTTGGGCATGTGAATCCCAATCTTATCATTCTAAATAAAAGACCAATTAGCTCCTGAAAGGCCTATCTTGTTAAGTTTTGTGGGTTTATATAACAGAAATAACTAGAAGACTTTAACATGGGAGGGCTTATAGCTTTATTAATGGGATAATAAAAAAATAAAATGAGCAATGTGTTAATATGTTAGTTTGAAGTACGCACAGACAAGGTAATAAAATTGTTTAAGTAGCCAATGTCCTTAAAAGATATTAGTGCAATCAGATTTTTGAGATCATAGATTTTGAGGCAGAAGGTCAAGATTTTATGCTAATGCGTTATGTTAATTTAAAAGTTAAATTTACCAACTGACAGATAAAATAAGGTGTCTTCAGTATATTATGGACTGCATAATCTTATATTGCTAAGAAAAACTATTGGCCTTATGTGCCTCCAGGAGCCAACTGCATGTTTGCAGGACAAGGAAGGAATTGAATGCAGTTTTCCCAAAATAAATTTTCTGATACCTGCCATTTCCCTAGGTCCTGTCAAATCAAGGATATTTTAAATATTATAAGGAACTGAAAAGTTCAAATAATTACTTGATTTTCTCAACAGAATGGGAAATTGCATCATATTTCTTTCTCCTGTTGAAGTACACAGAACTTGCTCTAATAATGTAATAATGTCCATTGGAAAGTGTAAAAAGGCATGCAGGTATTTAATAGACGTGTTGTCCATTGTTTTCCACTTAGCAGTCAACTGATCCTGTTCTCATTTGGCGAGAGAACAGATCTTGCAGTCCATGCCTTGATGGTAGTGACTGCACTATGGCCAGGAGCAGCTGTGTCCGAGCTCGCCTGAAATTAGTTCAGGAGCTGGCAGCAGTTTGCCAGGAACAGTGTGGAGTTCAGCACTGGGAAACAGCCCAGCCACTTGCCCTGCAGGAATGTTTCCCGTGTAAGATTTAGGCTGTCACAGCTTTTGGTGTTGGAGCTAGTTAGCTGGAAATGAATCGCTGCAGCTGTACTGTACTGGCGTTATTAGACGCCTCTCCTGGTAAGAGGAAGTCCCTCTCATCCTTTTACAAGTACTGAAATTACATTAGTCCTGTGAAGAACTTCCACTTGGGGAAAAAAAGATCCTGTGAAGCCTTACTCTGGTAATTTAGGAAGGCATGAGAAAAATACCCCGTGTCAAAGGCTGCAGCAGGGGATGGTGGTTTGTCTCTCTTCTAATACATCCTCTTTCATGGCGCTCTCACAGACTGCACTCCCACCTACACAGAGCTGGCAATCACTGTCACTGCCCCAAGCCTGCTGTGCATGACCTGCTTCCCCCCCTCCCACAAGCCTCTCCAGCACCTGCCCCTATCTCCAGTCAGCTCCACCTCTCAGCAGGGAGCACTAGGGTCAGGCAAATATGGCCTGATCCTTCAGACTCTTGCCCAGAGAAAGTGGCATTAATTTTACAACTATCAAGTCACATATCTTTGGTATCCCTCTGATGTATAAACACATCATCCTTCCTGAGACTAATATGTAGAGCACTGACCCTTTCAAGCTTTCCCTGACAATGGCTTGACCTTTCGCTGTGTTTGCTATGCTATTCAATCCATAAATATTGTCTTTGTTTCTCTCAACAGAGCAACAAGACCTCTTTGTCTCTGGCTAGGCTTTGCACAGGACCAGCATGTATCACCATGCTTTTTGCTGAGCCTGGGCTGGTAAGCACAGCATGAGGGTACCACTCTCATGTGGTACGGGGGAGCACCAGCAGGTGCTGGAGGCAGACTGACACAAGGCTGCCACACTCCACCAATGCAGAACAGCAACTGAGCATGCACAACAGCCAAAGCTGAGGTGCTACAGGGACTGTTAATATCATTAACGTTTTGGTTAGCTGCTCTAAAGGCAGGCTGCAGCTGAAGCACGTATTTGGAAAACGTAGTTTTGGCTTACAGACCTGAATTGCTTTTAGTAATTATATTAGATGCCTGGATGTGAGCTTTAAAAGAAAAAACTGCCTCCAAAACCTTAGATTTCTTATTGCCCACTGTTCTGGGTTTTTGCTGTTTGTATTCTGCCTGACAGTTAAGAATAGCAGTACTTACCACAGATTATGGAAAATATATAATTATATAGGCCCTCATAAAATCATTTATTCTCCTACTCACAGAGGGATTTGTATTGGGAGTGCTTTTATCATTACTGACAGACCATTTGTCTAATCAAGACCTCTAAGGATGCGAGCACTACAACTTTAGGCAATCCACTCCAGTGCCTCACTCCCTCTGCTGTTTTGGTTTGGAGTTTTTTCGACCTGATTGCTAACCTGGATTGCTCTTGTTGAAGTTTAGTACTTCTCCAACATACAATGAAGTGTATAGCATTTTGGATCTGATTTGCTTTGATTTCTTTATGAGCAGAACCAAAATACCAGAAGAGCTTGTTAAAAATAGCAAATACTTTTACATTCCCCATTAATCAGATCTTTGAAAAAAAAGATAACATTTTTGGCAGCATATAGAAGGTTTTAAATTCTCTCCAAAAAAAGCCATTGCACCTTTCATAGCAACAAAACAGAAATGCTAGTTGCCAAAACTGATTTACCTTTTTGTTTCTAGTCAAATGAGCTGCTAAAAAAATGTAGATGTGGGTGGCTAGGAAAAGAAGTAAAGAGCTGGTTGAAATAAGCACAGTAATTTTAAACTACGTGTTGAAACTCACACAGTGGACTAAACCCCACAATTTTCTATTGTGTAGAAAGACAACTTGACGAAACTCAGCTAACATCTGTTAAAGTTAGGAAATATCTCTTTACTGTGATTAAATGGCATCAGGGATGCATCACGTTGTCAGACATAGGATGGATTCCACTCAGTACAATTAAACATTTACCTTTCTTTCCACCCTCATCCTTAATACAGCTCTCTGCCATGCTGAAATGGCAAGGTTATAAACATGCAGTGATACAACATCATGAGACACCTGTATCTATCAAAGAAATAGCATAGAAATCAATAGCACAGTGGAGGAGGATCCTGGGAATTCTATGAGTGGATGGGGAAAATAGATATCTGCAGGTATGACAACATCCTCGTGTCTGTTCTGTGACAGATTGTTTCAGCACAGCTAAAGTGTTCACTTTATTGCTTTTTCTCCTATAGCTGTAATATAAACAACTCTCTGGAGACCTTATACTTGTTTCACTTAAATATTTGGCTTTTTGTCTATTGGAAAATACATTTCCCACCTACTTTCTTATCCTCCTGAAGTCACTTGGTTTTCATAACTGAGCAATGTGTCTGTTCTGCAGAAGATATCAACTCTGTCATATTCAAGTCATTGACACTAATGAAATATAATAATTGCCCAGGTAAGGAAAAGTACAACATTAAATATTTGAGAAAGCAAACCAAATACTTGTGATTTATGTCATTCTTAAAACAAAAATACAGTTAAAGACTGAAGAAATGAGAAATGGCCGTTGAACATTGGTACGGTCAGAGCACAATAATCCTGTGAGTAATTAGGCAGAATTGAGTTCTCACTACTACTAAAATGCATAATAATAAAAATACCTTCTATTTTAGTGCTCCAAAATTGAAAAATTCACACATATTTTGTACAGAGGTGATGTGGTAAAACTGTTAAATTGGATCAACTGAATTTAAAAATAATAAAAGGTTCTGCTCAATCTGGAATTTTAAGATTTACCTTTTCTTTTTTAGAAAAAATTAACTGAAAAAATCAAAGAAATATCATTTTGACCCGAAGCATTGAACTTCTTCATTTAAAAGAAATATGAAAAAAAAAGGAGTCTGGGACCAATTCAGAATTGTTTTTTGTTTAGGTGAGGACAGTAAATTCATTTCTTCAAGAGCGGCTTCACTAAAGCTAGTTGGCAATTTCCAAAAGTGAAATTCATTCTTAGTTAGCCATATTTGAGATGTATAAGAATCACAGACCAAGCCCTGACCTCTGCCAGGCACCACAAAAGAATCACTCAAAGGCAGCATGGGCAAACAAAGCATGTTAAGGATGACTAACTGAAAATGAGGGAAGAGATAGACGCCAGCCTTGTGAACGAGGATGAGAATTAGGTTAGCTGTTAAATCCACAAGGCAGCCACCATTTGGGGCTTTTACTTCTACACTTTTCTGTTGCAAAGCTTATTTATTTAAAACATCTGTGCAACTCCTCACCCTCTTCACACAAAGAGTTTTGCAAAAGGATCCTTATTACTGAACTACAGTAGGAATAGGAAAACCTAAGCAAAATACTTTTTAGAATGTCAATCACAAGAGAGTAGTAAATATGCTTGTACCAAAAGGACTGGCATTAATTTTAATGAGATCTTCTCATGTGGAACATTTACAGGTTTCAGTCCAATGGCTGAAGTGTAGCATGTACCACTGTCGATAACACTAATAAATTTCTCTTTTAATGTTGTTGTACTATAATTATTGGTGCATTTGATGTGGAAGCAATAGCTCTGGAGTTTACTTACTTACTTTATCCAAAATATGACCAAGTCTAGCTGGCTCCCTGGACAGGTGTAACTATCCACATCAGCTACTGGAGCTGATGAGATGCATCCAGGATTTTGGATACATTTGATTCCTCTTCTCAAATGGTCCATTTACAATCTGGTGAACTGGGAATAAAGCTGGATGTTTCACCACTGGATCATTCAGTCATACTCCATGTCATCTGTAATTCTTCTTTTCTGTGAACCAATATAATTTCAGACCAATTGCTCAAGGGAGAGGAATGATGAAAGAAGTTCTGTGTTATTCATTGAAGACTTTGAGAACTAAGAGAGTGTTGTATTGATGCTTTGAAATACAGCAAACCACTAAAAGCAAAATATTATGTCTGCCCTTGTCTTCTGACCCTTCAAAAAAAATAGCACGTAACTGGTAACCAAACAGAACAAAAGAGATCTCCTTTTGTGTGGAGACCAAAATGTCTTTGAGGCTTTACTTCATCAGAAGGACACTGTGCTACCACCCAAGCCTGACTACAGCCTTACTTGGTAAAACTAGAGCTAAATCCTATTGCCACACATGGTCTGAGAAGTTATGGATCTTCTGATAGGCAAAGAGGCATGAATTTGAATGCAGCTAAGGTTTCTGGTAAGTAAAATTTCCTCTATGCACTTTCTCTTTGTTTCTCTGTGATAAAAGGAGCATCTTGTGAGAAGCTGGAGGCCCTAGAAGAACATTTAACAGTGTTCAGGCAGGTCAGGGAACAGGTAGCTACTGGGCTTGGGAAGCACGGGAAACAATACTTGGAAGTCCAAGGTGACAGAGTCCTATTTTCTCTTTTCTCCTTCTCCCTACTAGGAACAGAGTGAGCTGATGACATTGGCCACCTCCACAACCACAGGTTTACAGTCGAAACTTTAGAGAGGTGCTGGATAGTAGAGATGGAAATAAAATAATATATTCCTGTATGTGTATTGAACTTTGTTTTTTAATATTATTTGACCTGCAATGTCTGCTCACTAGCATGAAGGATCAAATAGAAAGTTGTTCTATTTCACCACAGTCTGTTTAAATGTTTGAACAAGCTTAATTCACCTCTTTGCTTGGTTGCACTTTCATAGCCTTTTCCTATCCACTTGTCAGCTCTCTGAAAGGTCCCTCTCAGACTGGCCAACGTGAATGCAATCAAATCATATGGGGGAAAATCAAAAACAAAAAGCTGAAAAAATAAAAGACTTTTCCATCATGCAATTGTGATCTAAATTTGCATGTATCCAAATATTTCCTTTGGTAAAGATTTTCCAAGTCCCCTGTGTAAGGCAGCAATCAGCTGTTAAAAGCTGATAAATGAAAGAATGGAAAATTATAACACATTCCACCTGCATATTGGCTTTAACACAAACATCAATCATTTTCCAAGGTAATTAGTATTGTGCCGGCCTGCAGGGACCAGGCAAATGAAAAGGCTAAGATTTAATGCTCTATGCAACACGCATAATAAACCCATGCACATCCACACATATGCACACATCCATAGCAAAGGGGTTTTCACAGATAAAGAGCTTGCTGTAAAAGCTCCATGTGAATGTGATAAATCTCTCAAGACAAATTTAAGAACTAAAGAGCCATATACTGATCACATTTATACAGAGGCAAAACTAGAAAAACACCACTGATTTTCACACCATTTCTCAAGGTTCACAGAAGTAAATGAAATATGAATCTGGCTTAAGGTCCTTGCCAAGTTCTCAGGCAACAATACTTTCTTGATTAAGCAAGGCTATGAAGAACAAGAAGCTATTGTCCAAGCAGCTGGCAGCAGATTGATTAATAATAGCACTAGTGGACATCTGAGACATGCTAAAAGTTATTGAATTCATTAAGCTAAATTCTGTTGCAACTTGAAATCACCAAGAGTCTTGCCACTGATCACTGTTTAGGCCAGCCTGTCATTATTTCCCACATAAAAAAGGCAATAAAGCAGTAGCTCCAAAAAACATTGAAAACCAAAATTGGACAGAACCCTAGGAAACACACAAGTTGTGAGACCATTTCATTTTAGAAGCTGAGGATGGATAACAACTCTAATAGCAATCAGAGTAAAAAGGCTTATGCTACAATTCATCAGATGCCTTTAATCCAAACATGCTATTAGCTAATATAGCACTCATAACTGATGGGTTTTGTCTTTAAACTACTTTTGTTTGTTTTCAACCCACAAATACACACTAAAGCCAAACAAACAAGACATTGATCTCACAGTCACATTAGGAGGTTCTAGTGTCCTTTTTGAGTCTATGTACAAAGGAAAAATAAAACTTTCACTATTGTAATTAACATTAAAAAGCTGAAAAAGGATGTGCAAGCCATCACGTAAATGATGTAGAATGCAAATGATTAAGAGGATGTTAGATAAATATTTTGAAGAATCCCTACAATTTTAATTCTTTTTCTCCCTCTTTTTTTTTCCTTTTGTTGTCATTCTAATTGAAGTCACAAATGGTTCCTGATCCCAAAACCTCAAAGCATCTTGGTGACTTGATGCAGGAAACCTAACGCACTTGTGATTATCATGGCCACAGCACTGTCATTCAGCCTGTGCCCTACGCAATTCAGAGGATGTGAGATTAACCTAGGCATTGAGAAATTTGCCTACAACCAGCATCAGCAGCAGTTACAGAGAAAAACACAGGTCATGTTTAATATAATAAGCTCTGGAGAAAACAGCCAAATAAGAAGAGGGATTTCTTGCCTCCCTGAAATGCTGATATGAGGAAGATTGGCCCTTCAGCTATTGCTCTGGGACGATACAGACTAAACTGGGGACAGTCTCCTCTGCTATGCTGTAAATGCACTTTTCAGGTATAATGGAAGGAAAACAGATTGTCCAGACCAGAAAGCAGAGTTGGCATTGTGGTCTGAATAAATCCCCTTATGGGGATACCTGAGCTAGGTGTCAGCAGCTCAGCTCAGGTGTGGGAAGCAGGATGGCCCCATTCTACGGCCTGACAGTCTGTCTAGACTGACAGGCAGGCTAACAAAGCTGGGGGAAAAGCCTTTTGAAGTGATCAAACGGCATCTGATAATGAAAGGAATTTCTCAGGGACAGCTCTAAATCTGCACATCTCTGTTACTGGAAGTAAGAAGTGGAGATAAACCAGATTGGAGGAGGTGGCAGGAGATGACCCTGTTCACTTGCAGCATGTGTGATGGCAATTCTGGACGTGGCTCTCCACGACCAGTGCTACAAGCCCAAAACCCACGTGTTATTATTCAGCATCCAGTACAGGAACCAGTGACTGGAGCAGAGGACAAACAGGAATGTGCATGAGGGAGAAGACCCTGCGAAAGATTGGGTAAGGACATCAGTGTGAATGACAAGGAAGGGAAATAGATATTTAACCTGGATCTCAAGTATGCATTAGGTGATTGATGATCTCAAGACAAGAAGTTCATGGAAAGGGAGGAAACTGCACAAGGAGTTTGAAGCCTGAGACTGAGAAATGTCATTGGGGAGAGTGCAACAGCAGGCCACAGGCGGAGAGATAACAAGTAGATGAGGAGGCAGGGAAAAAGATCAGAGGGAATGGCTAAAAAAGAGCCTGGTTATGGAAACAGAGCAGGGAAAATGTGAGTTATGATCCCACATGTTGCTGTTCTTCCAGTATTTCCTCACATGGGAGCCAACAACTTTGTAATTTATGCATCCTCTTAACCCCCTTGGAGGTCTAGTGAAAAATAAATTCTGCAGAAATGAGGTCAGCTTTGCACTCCTTCCAGGGCTTAGGCTGTTTCCAGTTTATTCTTTCCCCCATGCTGTGGATGATGCCAAAGAAAGGACACCTATCCAACAGAGGACAATAATGTCCAGCCTTTGCTGCTGGGCTTGGTCATTTTGGAAAGAAATTGATGATAAATTCAGTGACTCTAAGAGACATCAAACAGAGAAGTATATCTATTCAGAAGCAGTAGTAGAATTTCTCACTTAAAATTCAGGCACTGGTAATAAAGAGAGGAGGATGTGTGTGGAGGATTTTTGTTTGTATTCTTCGCTTTTGCTTTTATGTTTCTGTTCTTGAAGAAATCTTTGGAAAATAGCATTTTATTCAGATCTGTCACACAGCTGACAGCCTGCTGCTGCTATCAGGAGATACATCTTATTTCAGCTGAGCTGATTTGACAGACACGTGTAAAGTTTCTCTGCTTTATGTCTCAGCTCCAGGAGACATGCTTACAGAAACAGAGCATTCTGTCTATTCCACTTGTGACTAAAAGATCTTTGTTATTATTTGCTTCTTATCCCAAACAATCAATACTTGGCAGTCTGTCCTGAGACACACTGCTTACAGTTCTTTCGCCTACTTGCTAGATAAGCTTTTCCCTGTTAGTAACTTTATTTTCCAGCACATAAAGCTGGCTGGTGAGGCTCTTTGGGACACTGCCATCAAAATGATTTTTCAATAGAAAACATTATTTCTGCAAAACTTTTTGCTTGGAAAATGGATTGAGTGTCCAGCACTTAACTTGCTTCAAGGGCCAGGGCAGATCATAGAATATGTCACTCCAGAAATGTGTATCTGCATCCTAGCTCAAGGGTCAGACTCACTATGTGGTGCCCTATGGTAGGAGATGGCAAAGAGGCAACGAGACGAAAACAAACGGATCTGCAGATTATATTTCTGTGAGACTCTGCTGCATCCTGTAAACAAGCTTAAGATGAAATTTAACTGAAGTGAGATTTCAGCACCTTTTAATAGATGGTTTTGGGACGAACAAAAGGAATCTGTGGTCTGACTTCAAGCCATTTACCATATTTAAATAGTGACAACATCATGTCAATAAACCCTGATTACATCCAAGGTGTGATAGCTCAAATGCAAGCCTGATCATATGATTTTAAGTGAAATCTGAGCTTTGTCTTGTTTACATATTCTTTGTGAAGCGAAAAACTTCTAGTTAAATTTTTAACCTGTCTTCTGATTAAACTGGATCCTGAACTTTTTTCTGCAGGGCAAATATGACTTTGCACATCTGACTTGAATCTAAAACCTATTATGATCCTGATGGTCTCACCATTCAGAACCCTATAAGAGCATGCCCTGTCTTATGCACTGCAGGGCTTCTAATGGGGTCAAGGCAGGCAAAACCCTAAAACCCTTCACTGCAGAGTCACCTCTGCTGAGTCCCCTCTGATAGCAGTGAAAGTCACAACATGAAAGATAATTACTGACAATCTCCAGGTCTTCAGAGCTATTTCGTAACCAGGTCCCTCATTTCCAGCAGTTTTACAGAGCCAAAAGAGCCTCAGGACACACGCACAGAAACAAGCAAAAGTCCATCTGCACAGCCACCCAAGCCCCATGGGAATGGCATGTTCTTTTGTCCACAGGAGATAATCAAAGGAGATCATCCTGGTTATTTCCAGTCTCCTTATTTCAACTGAGAGTTTTTTGTAGCAGGGAGGCATTTTGTACATGTTGCATAGGCACAGGGTGTATTCAAGTCACTTTTCCTCATGTCACACCAATCCTTTCCTCCTCTAAGCTTTCATCCCTAAAGGAGGTCCTGTCAAACTCAGGCACAAAACACTATTACAAGGAAGTTTGAACAACTGCTTCTCTTTTCTTTTCCTGGGCTGTTGCTCTATTTAACTCACAGGCACATTTTAAATAAATGATCAAAAAATTTGCAGTTATGTTTCCAAAGCATTAAAGAAAGCAGTAAGTGTCTTTGGGACTTCTGGTCATCTGCTTTTGGTAAGATATGGAAAGCTTGATGAAGGTGTCCTTGAGGGTATTTTCTAAGGCTATGACACCAGAGTATTCTCTTGACACAGACTGAGGAAGGAAAAAGAGAACAGAAACACCACTGGATCTGCAAGGCAGAACTGCAGATCAAAACAGCTTCCTCAACGTTAGTGTCTGCCTCTTGATTATTCTCTTGGCTGACCCTGTGTTTCCAAGCAGAGAGCCACATACAGCTTCTAGTTTTAGGAAATGCATGGCACAAGCAACTCAACCATAGTTTCACTTGTCAGATTTACTGAGGATGTCGGCTGGCAGAGCAGCTGCCCCTACACACACAGACACACACACAGACACACAGACAGACACACAGACACACAGATACACAGACACATGGACACAGACACAGACACACAGACACACAGACACACAGACACACAGACACACAGACAGACACACAGACACACTGACACATGGACACAGAGACACACAGACAGACACAGAGACACACACACACACAGACACACAGACACACAGGCACACAGACACACAGACAGAGACACACAGACAGACAGAGAAACACAGACACACACAGAGACACACAGGCACACAGACACACACACAGACACACAGGCACACAGACACACACACACACACGGACACATGGACACAGAGACACACAAGCACACAGACACATGCATGTACACACTCCTGTGCTCCCAATGTGTCACACGAGGGAGGGACCACACGCGCTATTGCACTCAGCTTAGGCTAAATGCAACCATGAACCCAGCTGGCACAAGAAACCAAATTAGGACTAAGGAAAAAGGTACCTGAAGCCGCAACATACAGATGGCAACTGCTGTTGAATCTACAGTTTCCCAGAATATAGGGTTTGCAGCAGTGGAAAGAATGAGAAAGGCTTTGTTACAGTATTGTCATACACCCTTTGCTTCACAGCTACTCTGTCTGCCAAACAGAAGCCTTTTATTTGCCTTTTGAACCTGAACTCAGCACTTCTGTTGGTATTACTATTGCCTTTCATGTAGAAGGGCTTTTTTCTACAGGACTGTATCTACCTCATTTGTTTCTCAAAAATAAATTTTATGCAGAAATAAGATCTCTGTAGGGTGTGGTGTGTAAGAGATCTTGTCAAACTCGTGACAGAAGCTGGAAGCGCTGGCAGGGAATGTTGGAAGAAATGTTATCTGGTCTCCTTGCTAAGGCTGTTAAAATCAAGGCTGGTCTGGCAAAGTCCTTCTGTGCCCTGCCATGGATTTGCCACTCCAGCCTATGAGAGGGGATGAGGCACACTGGCAACAGGTCATCACTCACCATTGATCTCTCTTCCTGTCCCTGAGAAAACAGGCCTTGAGTTTCTCAAATTCTGCACACATATTAACCTGTACTTTGACCAGAAACTCGGTGTATCTCTCCTTCACTGTGAACCACTTCACCTGTGAAAAGGGGATAACAGTAAGACTTCACATTACAGGATTATTTATAAATCATAGAATGGTTTGTGTTGGAAGGGCCCTTAAAGATTATCTAGTTCCAACTCTCCTGGCACCGGACCAGGTTGCTTAGACTTTTAGCAAACCTGGCCTTGATCACTGCCAGGGATGGGACATTCACAATTTCTCTGGGCAACCTGTTCCAGTACCTCACCACCCTCACAGAGAATTTCTTCGTAATGTCTAATGTGAACCCATCCTTTTCCAGTTTGAAGCCATTGCCCCATGTCCTGCCACTACATGCCCCTGTAAAAAGTCTCTCTCCGTCTTTCTTGTAAGCTCCTTTCAGCTACTGGAAGGCCATAATTTGGTCATCCAGAAGCCTTCTCGTCTCCTGTCTGAACAACCCCTATTCTCTCAGCCTTTCCTCACAGCAGAGCTGCTCCATCCCTCTAATCAACTAGGTGTCCCTGATCAGGATTCAGTCCAACAGGTCCAGTCCTTCTCTGCAGGGGCCCCAGAGCTGATATAGGAGTCGAGGTGGGGTCTCACCAGAGCAGAGCAGAGGGGCAGAATCCCCTCCCTGGCCCTGCTGCCCACGCTGCTTTGGATGCAGCCCAGGACACATTGGTCTTTCTGGGCTGTGAGTGCACATTGCTGAGTCATGTCCAGCCTCTCATCCACCAGCAGCCCAAGTCCTTCTCAGCAGGGCTGCTCTGATCTGTTCATCCTCCAGCCTGCATCAATGTCAGGGATTGCCCTTGGTCAGGCAGGACTTTCCCTCAGTGAAGCTTTGCTGACTATCCTGAATTATGTCTCTGTCCTCCATGTGCCTTAGCACAGCTTCTAGGAGGATCTGATCCATGATCTTCCCAGGCACAGAGGTGAGGCTGACAGGTTGTAGGTTCCCAGGAAATTAAGTAATTAATTAATCCTCCTTTAGAAATAAATTAATAATCATCTGTGAAAAGTATGGTTAATCTGAAAAGGAGCTGCTGTTAAAAAAAAAAAAAACAAAAAAAAGTTATTCCATTGCTAGAGTTGGAAGAGCAGCATTTGAAAGAATTTCAGAATTATGCAGAAAATTACACATAATGCTATAAGAAAAGTACACTTCCATACAATCAAAAAACATATTGTTTATACTGACTGTTTATACACACAAAGGTGCCATCTGGAGTGTCCTTTTTCTGATTGCAAAATTTTAAATCAGCACTTGTAAACTAGAACTCTCTACAGCTTGCCAAAAGCCAAAACAAGATTTTTTTCTAAGAGTAATAAGAGTTTGAACATGCAGAAAAGAAAAACATCCATCATGGTACTACAGAGTGGAACAAGACTTGGAGTTTGTGAAGAAGATGACCCTAATGGAAAGCTCACAAACAGCTTCACAAGTAAATCAGTCTTACTTCCTTTTGTAATAATAACCCATTATCATCAATAGAATACTTTGCACTGACTTCAGAAGACCAGACTTGAAAGCAGTGCAATAAGTGAAAAATGAGCAAAAGGTGTTTTAATTGAAAACTTTCGGCCAACAAGATGTACCAAGATGGAGCTCTTTAAAATTGCAGTGCTCCTTCTTGCATGAGTCACAAAAACCTTATTCCACAGAGCAGTCATTGCCCTGTAATTTAAAAGCAAGAGAAAATCGGCACTTAATCAGATCTGAATGTGTTCGTCAGAAGACATGCACATTAAGACAACAATACATTATAAATCCATTTAGTAGAGCACCCTTCAGGATGATTTGCTCACTTTCAGAGAATACTGTCTTGACAAGAGCCTTTAGAATAGCACTTACAGCTCTATTACATGACATGGATTTTCAACTAGAGTCAGCAGAAATATCATTTAAAAGTACTTCAAACCACTTCATTATTGACATGATGCCCTGGCTACAATATTCCCTCCGATAGCCATTGTCATTAGTGGAACTGCTCTGACATTCTTTGATATAACTCTCAAGAACAGTTATCCTCTAATTCAGTAACTTATGGAGCAAACACCTCTTCTTTGAGAGATGGCAAGGAAGAAGTAGAAAGTCATCCTCTCCTGCTTCAATCATTTTGTCACTATGGTTAGCCACAGAGATATGCCTTGCTTGGAAAGTTTCTGTAAAGTGAGAAAGTTGGATTTATCTCCACAGACTGTGGGTGGGTGGGACACCCACTGAATTTATTAACACAGATTCTTCACACAGCTACAACACCCTAATTCTTTGTATTTCACTCACTGATCAGTGTCTAAAGAGCAAACATTTCTGACTAGATTTAGAAAACCTGTCTTCTTCTCACCTTCACTCATGTAAAGCACACTGTTCCTGAAAGCAAACGGCTTTTTGTCTATGACAAAATAGGAATTACAATTGAATTAGGTCCTTCATTTGGAAGTCAGCTAATCAAAACATATATCAGATGTCTAGGAATATCTGAACAGGTGGAAACAACAAATCGACATTTCAAAATTAGACCCCATATTGTCATGACCATACAAGTCAAATCTACTGGAGAAAAAAAAGCAGTAAAGGGAGTAGATGGCACTTACACATTTAATGCAGCCATCAAAACTGTACGTGGCTTTTGAACATGCACAGATGCTTCCCATACTAAATAGGGAAAAATTTAGGAGTTCTTATTTCTCTGAATTCCTAGCAGGCAATCTCTTCTAGATTTGACAATCTGTTGCATTTTTGCAAATGGAAACTGTGAATTCTACACCAAATATCTCCAGGAGTTTCCAAGAATTCTTACTGTCACATAATGGCAACAGTGAACTTCCTCAGTGCCCTCCTAGTTACTGCACTTATTTGTCAGCTTGGTCCTCAAAGCACAAGTTTATCCTGTCAGGAAATAAAGAAATTAAAGAGTTGGTAGGAAAACCGTGTGTTCACCATACTTCAGAAGAAAAAAGCAGAGGGAAAGAGTTCCTTCTCCTTCCCAACTGACACATATAATAAATAATAGAATAAATAAAAGTGTTTTGATACAGCTCGGTATGTGCAGCTGTGCTCAATAGAGTGAACCACAGTTCACAACTAAAGTGGCTGGCATGGAAAGATCCTAAATATCTGAGAGAAACCAGCAGTTAGCCATAAAAAGAGTAAAAATTCATAGCCTGAACTAAATCTTAACCAGAAAGGCTTTGTATGAACTACAAAGGGATATGGGATATGTGGGATTTTTTGATAAAAAATTATCCCTCTTCCCAAAGCAATCTTTCAATCACTACCTATATCTCATTTGGATAACATGGTGGTATAAACACAGACACCTTCAGAACTGTGCCAACAGTTCTCAACAGTCCTAAGAAAACTATTATTAGACACAGCTAGACACAAGCATTAACCCTTAAAGGAAACAGCTTGTGAAGACAGACTTAAGCACAACATTCATGTTATATTCACTAATTTGCTGATAGAAATCTGTTCTAGAAAGGTTTACCTTTTAGTAAGACCTTCAACATTTTTTGACCCACCATGCTTCGTGCATTCATATATGCATATTCATCAGCTCTGGAGCTAAGTGTTTGCAGCACCTTTAGCTCTGGGAGTTCAGTAAATGGAGACTGTGCTTGACTGGCAGCAAAGTAGGGTCACAGCGAGTCCACTCACAGGCGTAGGAAAGTAAACCATGCATCAATCAGGATGACCACTGCTAACCCAAGAGGCCTTCTCTTAGTGGCTCTAGCAGTCATGACCCCATCAAACCGTGCTGCTGTTAACACAACTTCTTCAACTGTGATGCGGAAATATATTCAGTACCAGCATCTCCACCACTTGTTTGCTTTAAATCAAGACTGCCTGTAGTTTAAATGCTTTATCAGCCTTAAAAAAGAAATTACTGACTAAAATTTGATGACCTGCTATAAATCAGATTAGATGATCCTGGCCTTAAAAATGTACTAATTTTTAATAAATATGATGCTTAATCAAACTCTGTCTTCTCTCTTATGGTGTTACATTAAGATTCATTATCAGGTTCTGTTATGCAAAATACTTCAAGACAATCTTTCAGAATAACTCCATAAGAGAATATGTCTATGGACAGAAGTAGAAATGCCCTTCATTTCTTAAATTGTATTCACCTTATAAAACATCTCTCTCTCCCAACTTACACCGCAGTATTCATAAATCAGTACCCCTGTAATTGCACTATATACATGAAAGTGTAAATGAAATGTAATCTGCTACATGAAATTTCCCAGATGCTTGCATTTTACTGGGTAATGGATACTGTTTGTTGCTACCTGGTGATATCACAGGCAGAAAAAGGGCACTTCCTCTAAAGTCATACAAATATCCCACACTGTACATGGATTTACTAAATTACACGAGGTTCCCAAAATCTCTCATCTGTGAAGTCAAACAATGGCATATTTCTCAAACTAACATAAGAATCACAGAATCACAGAATATGCTGAGTTGGAAGGGACCCACAAGGATCATCAACTCCTAGCCCTGCACAGGACAGCCCCAAGAGTCACACCATGTGCCTGAGAGCATTGTCCAAATGCTTCTTGAGCTCTGTCAGGTTTGGTGCTGTGACAACTTCCATGGGGAGACTGTTCCAGTACCCAGCCACCCTCTGGGAGAAGAACCTTTTCCTAATTGCCAGCTTCAACCTCCCCTGACATAATTTCAGGCCGTTCCCATGGGTCCTGTCACTGGTCACCAGAGAGAACAGATCAGTGTCTGTCCATCCCCTTTCCCTCATGAGGGCTGCATTCTGTGTTAGAGCAGAATAATAAGGCCAAAAAATTTTCAAGAACAGTTCGTATAAGATAGTGGAAATACCCCTTAGCATATTGCCCTTCCCCCCCCCGCCCCATCTTTCTCTATGGACAGTTGAATCTGACTCAGTTATTTGCACTTGCTGTCCAATCACCAATTTTCCATGTCACCTGTAACTCAGCTTTTCCCTTTGCTTCGTCACATGGTAGATAACCTAGGTTAAATCAGGAAACCAATAAATTCTGTGGTTCTGTCAGGCTTTCAAACCCGCAGTACTTAGGTGAATTTTAATTGGTTAACCACAGAATGGACAAAAATCCATTAATGTGTGCATAGGCCTTCTGGATACAATACTTCATCTAATCAGTTTTTTAGCAACCCCAATGACAGCTATGGTGATAGCTGCTGTGTAGTGAAAGAGCATTAACAGCATTTTACATTTATATTTTTGCTGCACCGGAGAATTTTTTAATTTAATTTCTATTCTCATTATATAAGGTCTGATTGAAAGCAACAAACCTAAAAGGAAAATTATCTCATTTAATTGTAGTGCTTGGTTACATTTCATTTTTAAAGGTTGCTTTCACTTTATTTTATATAACTGGTTGGGGGTATTTTTAATGACAAATAGTAAGGGGGTTGCATTTAAAATCCTGCACAGCAACTTGATAGGTATCACTACCAGAAAGTGCAAACAGTGAATGAATTATGGGCTTCATTTATCTTCCTCTTTTTATCAGCCGTGTGTTACATTAACAAACTCACTTATTCTGAGTGCTGTTGGCTCAAATTCTTTAGGAGCTGGCATATGTTACATTGCAGTGACTCATCATTGTATATTGCCGCAGCACTATGACAAGGGGATGAATAGCAAATTAATAAATAGCTCTGGGGAAGGAAGGCCAGAATAAGCCAGTTTAAGACTAAATACAATAGTGTTTATCACTGAAGACTCATGAAATACAGTCGAAGAACATAATGACAAGCAGCCTGGTCATTAGAGATCACACAGTACTGTCACTTAAAAAAAAAAATACATAAACCTCAACATCCATGTAAAGCAGCTAAAACTATCTTCATTTTGAAGACAATTTAAGACATAGAGGTTAAATAAATCAGGTAAGGTGATGTAGCAAGTCAGTGGCAGAGCCAAGAACACAACACCAAGTTCCTTACTTTACACCTAGTGCTCTTATCACTGGGACACTGGCCTAAGACAGTAAGAGGCTGCAACCTGATAGTAATAAAAATATGCCATAAGTTCTGCTTGCAAGCAGGGTTTGGAGTGTGAATTTCAGTGCAAGAGGTGGCTCACATTAACCCCTGCCTCTGCTCCACAGCAATTGCAGAGGTCATGACCACTTCTCTCCTTTCATTCTTCAACCTGATAATTATCTCTTTAGGGATTAGTAAATATGGTTGTACTGTACATTTTAAAAGGTGAAAAATGCATGACTTTTTCACTGGGACTTTGTACAGTCAAACAACAAAGATGTTTTCTCTGTGTAACTTCTACTACTGTTATAAAACCAATCAATATCACCCAGTGATCCTATCTCATAAGGCAGAAGAATCATATAAAATAATTAGTACTAGTAATATATTAGTGGAAAGGGAGAAGAAGCAGCAGCAAATGGATTGAAAAGCCTACATCACTCACTCTTTGTGGGAAGTGAGATGAAAAAATATGAGCAATAATGGATAACCGAACAGATGGGTTATCATCTTCATTGAAATATGACATTTCCTCAGGTGAATGGCTGTACTGGTTGGTCAAGATTGGCACTTTGCCCTCAACAGTAGCTGTTCCTGAGTGCTCAATTTATTAACGAAAGAAAAGAAGACATAAAACACACAGCCAGTGAGAATTCTCAATGGCATGTGATGATCGTTCATCTCTCTGAGTTAAGGGAGGGACACACTCTTGGAATTTTTGCCACCCATTTTGGTTTGAAAATATGACCTTCCAAACTAATTTTAAGTTCAAGTTCAGATTAAAGTCATCAACAGAAGTTGATATAAACAGGAGATTTTAATGTAAAGAAAGTATCAAAATCTAAGCAGGGCAGATGCAGACAAAATCATGGAAGGTCTTGGTCCTCAGCTAGTAATCCTGAAGGAAGAAATGCACTATATATCCAGAGCATGAGTTTCCCAGGAGAATCCTCCAAAATAATTTTATTTCCAATCAGCCACAGTTCCCCTTCTTGATCGCATAGATGAGAGACAGGCAAAGACAACTTGTTGCTGGACAAGTTGACCATGAGCCAGCAGCGTGCCCTTGAGGCCAAGACACCAGTAGGATCCTGGGATGCATTCGGAAAAGTGTGGCTGGGCAAGGGAGGTGATTCTGCCCCTCTGCTCTGCACTGGTGAGGCCACATCTGGAGAGCTGTGTCCCATTCTGGGCTCCTCAGTTGGAGACAAGGAACTACGGGAGAGGGTCCAGCAGAGGGGCACAAAGATGGATAAGGTACTGAAATGTTTCCCTAATGAGGAGCAGCTGAGAGAGTTGGGCCTGTTTAGATGGGAGGAGAGAAGACTGAGAGGGGATCTTAGGAACGTTTACAAATATCTTAAGGAGAGATGTCAAGCGGATGGGGTCAGAGCATTTCAGTGATGCCCGGTGACAGGACAAGGAGCGATGGGCACAAACGGGGACACAGGAAGTCCTATCTAAATATGAGGAAATATGTCTCTACTGTGTGGGTGACTGAGCACTGAGAGGTAGCCCAGAGAGGCTGTGGAGGCTCCTTCTATGGAGACATTCAGATCCTGTCTGGGCACAAGGCCGTGCAACCTGCTAAAGGTGAACCTGCTTCAGCATGGGGGTTGGAGAGAATGGTCCAGAGGTCACTTCCAACCCTGACCATTCTGAAATTATGTGAAGGTCAGGCTGTAGGAAATGAAGGCCATAAAACAAAAACTATTTTAATTTTTAAAAAAATACCGGAATGGGGAACCTCTTCTTAAAGGTTATCTCACATCCAGAAACAGATTTTTCCAGATGGACATTTTTCCCCTAAGATTTTTCAAGAGTTTGGATTTGGACTGAAATTCTGTGCTGTGGTTTGTTGATTTTTAACCTGACCAAGGAGTAATTTCAATCATTTTTTATTTCTCCACATTGCAAAAACCTCCAGCAACAATGTTTGAAGCAATTTTATCCCTTTAATGATGTCTACACCGTAACAGTATCCCAGGGACAAACCTATCCCTTCCCACTGACTTATTAAGGGTAGAGGGGAGTATAGGTCATGTTTCATCAAGACATCTTGTGTAGCGTAGCTTTTTTCTTATTTGTGTACACAGTAAGAGTCAGGTTTTGGAGCTGTTAAATTGGATTTTAAATGCTGTGACAGATATTACATTTTAAATGGGATTAACCTCTCTCTTCAACCTCTAAAGTCTGAACAAATTATTAAATATATCCTTACAATGATACCAGCAAACAGAATCCACCAGGTGAAAACTTCAGCGCTGTAGCCTTAGGCAGTGCAGAGCTAGACAGGGAGCAGAGAAGAAAAATAGCATACATAATTGTGAAATGAATTAATAGACTCAACCAGGAACAAAATTGCCTTGCTACCCTAAGAAGGTGCAACAATACATGGCAAGCTCTGGTGTAGAATGGGAAAACCAGAAGAGTGATATTTCTTCAAGAGAAGAAGCCCCAGGGAAGAAAACATCTTCTTCTCCCATAAACTTGTGTCAGAAACACAGACAGCCTGCTGGAAAATTAATCTTTCCTATGCATCTAATTTTTCTTTCTTGCGACAGCAGAAGGAAACTCTTTGGAGGCAGCTAATATTTAAGATTGGTCAGAAAACAATATTTTCTCTATGTCAAACAGCCAGTGTTTTAAAAGGAGTTTTCCTTATACACCAAAAGAAGATGTGGGGTTTTAATTCTTTTAGGAGAGGAGAGGGTTTGCATTTTACATTTTCTTGTTGTTACTTTTTTGATGGAAAACAGTGTACTTCCTCAGAACATCCAACTGTTTGTAGGATAGGTCAGCCCCATGGACTTGTGAGAATTTCAGGGTATAGGTCAATGTCCTAAGGATCAAGCTACTGGCTACATTGCCAAGAATTGGTCATTCACTGTTCTATTGTGATCTGATCCAAACTCCACAGCAGAAATTTTCTTGAGAAAAGTTGGTCAAAACACATATATTTTTATGAACCTCAATTTTTCCCTGAGTTCATTTTAAAAAAAGATATTTTGATGAAATCTTTTTGCTCAATCTTTTCATGAACCAAAATTCTTCATTGTTAATAGCTACAAGATAAATCACTGCCCTCACCAACATCCATGTTTCTGCCAAGTCGTTTCCAGGCAAATCAGAACAAAGCAGGGCAAAGGCTATCACTTCCTTTAAAATCTTGTATCCATGTCTTTATTCCTCCCTGCTGTTGCTGCTAGAGACAAATGATCTCAAGAGGTGTATTTCTTCAAAGCAGGATGAAATTATCTTTTTCAAAACAACAAAACAGGATAACTTTTAAGGGAAATAAATTCCAAACATAACCTCCGTGTCATCTCCTTTAGCATCATCTGATTTCTTCCTTTGAGCTTCCCAAGCTTTGCCCTCTCTTTCCTATTCCTGCCCAAAAAATTGCTGTGCTTTTCACACCCTAAAGTATTTAGCCTCACAAAAAGACTGTGTTTATCTCTGTTTTAAAAATGGCAGCAGGCTGGCACAAAAAAAAGCCACAAACAAAAAAGCCACCAACATAAAGCCATAATTTCTGAAATATCGAAGCAACACAGCATTTTTCATAGCTGGGGTGGTTAGCAACAGCCCTCCTCAGCAAGCCCATGTCCACAGGCACAAACACAGACACGCTGCATGGCCTCTCCACTGGCTGAAATCAAAACGGTTCTGAGCCCACAGACCTGACTGTCACCCCTGTCTTCATTCAGGCAGGAAGCAGAAAAGGAGGGAGGACCTTACATGTCTGTGCAGGGATGCAAAGAGCTGGGAAAAACACAGTGACCCTGGATCCAATAGACTGCAGGAATGGCAGGACTCCGCTAAGCACATCTGTCACACCTGCCTGCCTGCCCTTGCCAGGGTACTGAGACCCATCACTTCAAATCTATCCACAATGTATTTCAGATTTGTAAGCAGCTTATTCTGCAGCGACTTTGGCTCTCGGCTTAAGGAACAGGCTCTTGGATTAATCAGGTGAGAGGCATCCATATACTATAACAGAAGATCTAGGAATCTGGGCTTGCAAACTACCCTGCCAAGAGTAGCCAAGAATGTGTTTCATTCTTTTTTCTAGCACTCAGAAACTTGTTACTAGTGAGATGATAGAGTTGCTCCACTAGCTCAAAGTGGTTGGAATTAAGCCGTGCGTGCAATCTACAAGACAGTTACACAGCTTTTATGGAAATAAGACGATATCAAACATTAACTGCGCAACAAAGGTAGTGAAAAATGAAAACAATTATTTCACACTGTTTCAGGAAACTTTCATCAGAAGCTCATCTGATAAGGTTCACATTCCTGTTGGCAGGCTGCCACATGATAGGTGTTATATAGCGTATATTCAAATCAATGTCTGGAAAAAAAATTCTTCATTTCCAAATTCATTTAATTGCAAAAATAAATGTGTTTCATGTTCAGGCTTCACAGTAGTGTCTTCTGTGAGGAAGGTAGCATTAGCTGCTAAAATGCTAGGCTTTGAAAACATCTGTAGCTGATATAAATAGGGATGAAAGAAAATTTTCCGAGGAAAGAAAAAGGCCATCAAATTGAAAGAAAAAAAATTGGTATCATAGTGTAATGACCAACTGTCCTATTTTAAGATTCAGTTCCAATATGGGAATAAAAATTACAAGTGAAAAGTCCTAAGATATTCAAATGTAGGTATTTGTTTTTACACATGATTTAACAAATCTTTAAAGCAGCAGTCCCCTAAGAAAAAAAAATTGCAAGTGGAAAAAGGTCTTCACCTTAAAGTGTAAAATAAGTTCTTCATTGTGGATTGCTTCTTCAGATGAAATTTCCATTTTGAGTAACTGATTTCATTCTTTCTCACTTTCCCACATTCTTCTCTTCTCTTCCTGCAAAAAAAGAAAAAAAATGTCTTCCTTTCACACAAGAAAATATATAAAGTCAAGATTGTTTACTACCTGATGTACCAATTTGAAAATGAAACAAAGGAATGTATTTTTAAAACAATAAATTTCCAGTATGTTTACCTCATGCATAAACGAACAGAACTGGAGTTTGCAAGAAATATTAAAGTTAATTTAAATTGCAAATCTGACCTTATTAAAATGGCTTTGCAGAGAGCTATAAACAAACTGTATGTGAGCTGGTAACATAGCCAAAACAACATATTCTCAACTAGCATTATAATTAAAGAAAAAAAAAATATTGTTTTCACAGTTCTGAGAATCTCAGAAGGGGAGGAGGAGGAAAATCTTACAAGGAAATCTAAAGTTTGGTGGGGGGAAAGTGTTCCAGTTGGAGTTCCCCTTTAAGAATTCTTGTGACATTTACTCTTTCAAACTCAAAACAAATTCTGATGAACAGCTTGAAAATGAAATGTTATTAAGCACTTACTAATTTAATGTGTTTTGGATACTTTTCTTCTACAACTACTACATTGCTTCGTAATGTTTGAAGCACAACCATTAAGATTTACTGCATCTTCTGTGAAAATAAAAATGGAGCAATTAAGACTGTGCTTGTATCTCAAATGGATGTGGAGAGCTAATAAATTTCAGAATTAAAAGCCAACAGATAGGCTGGGCTGCTTTCTTGGTTTATGGAAAATCTATACTGAAAGTCTATTTAAACCAGCGTAATGTTAGCAAGCAAATTGTTTTCTCTTACTTACAAAAATAATACAGGTTGCTGAAGACCAGGGAAATTAGAAGGAGCAGAGGTGAAATTCAACAGGATATTTCTACCACCCCAAAAGCCTTACATGATTATGGTTCTTTGGTACAGCTTGCATGGCTCTCGTTAAGTGTAAACGAGTACTAGCTCTCTGTGTTGCAGGTGTTTTCTGATCACAAAGATATTTTTACTCATGTTCGTGTCAGAAGGATTTGTTTGTGCATTTATTTCACTGAAGTTGGGCTGAAGTAAATTCATTAAATATAATTAAGTCAGTGTCTTATCTGTATTGCCAAGAGTACATTCTCACTTGGACTCAGTGCATCCAAACACAAAATAGTCAAGGACAATTTTACTGATAGAAAAGGAGTAAACCGAATCCTAAAATGGACAGTGATCCTCTAAGGCTACTTTGGGCAAGGATGCAAACCAGAGGTTCTCTTTCTTTCAGTATCTATGTGGGAATTATTAGGATTTTGTAAGGCTGGGTTTGTTTGCCAGTTGCTTTCCAGTTTAAGTGGAGCATACAGGGAGGGAAGAGGAGTGCACCTAGTCAAGGTGCTGTTTCTCATGGCTTCACAACCACTAAACCTCCTCAAGCTCTACAACAAGCAGAAATACACATTTCTTCAATATCTAGAGCTGTGCCTGAAAAGCACCACATAATCTCTGATGAAAATTTTTCAGTCCTTCTTACTGTGGCGAAAGCATCACAGTAATTCTTCGCAGGGCTTTCTTTTATGTCAGGGCGGTGCCCAGTGAGAGTATGCATGGCTATTCACGTCTGTCTCTGGGCTTTGAGGCATTTTCTGGATCTTCAGGGAAGAGTTACATGAGACTTCCCCCTTTCACTGCTTCTGCTCAGTATGAAGATATCAGGATTCCATCCATTTGCAGCAGTTCGGTGCTTTCTGCATCAGCACGGACTAATTCCGAATGCAAAATAGGAAAAGATTAATCAGAAAAAGATAACCAAACTGTTGTAAATCTTGAGAAAAGCTAGCAAAATTGGTGCACATTCTGGACTACACTTGTGGCAGGTCTATCTGTCTGCAAAGGAATTCCCGAAATTAATTTCTTTATGTCCTGCAGGACTCTTAATGACAGTAACCAAAGTTGTTTGTGTGGATCCTTTTTTTTTTTTTCACAGGGTTGTTGTTTGCTAAACACATCCTGGCTTTAGTCATCAGCTCTGTTTACCACCAAACCAGAAATTGAGCCATTTCCCTCCAAAAACAAGAGGCAGGATAGAGTAGGGAAGTTGTTGTGCTGGAAGATATAGGGTTGCAAAGATATTATTTTACGTAAGTTAGGTATTTTCTTCCCCATGATTCTTCTGGGTTTAAGCTTCAAATCCCCCATTAGCTATATGCAAATCCTGAAAACCTGGGTTTGGAAGATTCTATGGATATGATGAATGTCCATCTGCCTTCTCTAGTCCCTGTGTGCAGAACTCGGATCTACTCCAGCTGAGCCTGGAGCCTGATGTCTCAGCGAGAGGCTCCAGTTGAATCACGAGCTACAGAGCACTGGCCTGCAGTCAATCCCAGCCTGCAGTTCCACTGAACTATTTCTCAGGACCCTTCATCAATGCTCTCTTCTACCTCACTGGTAACTGCGCCATGACAAGTTGGCCTAAAGGCAATGGACAATTGGGCTGCATCAAGCTTTGGGCTACTTCCAGAATAAAACCAACAGGAATCACAGTTTGGTGAGATGCATAATCCATATAACAGTATAGCTAGATGAAACAAAGCTTCTGAGTGCTAACAGTGAGTTCAAAAATTTGAGTACCCACTGTGTGACAAAGGAGCTGAGACTCCTGCCTAGTTCCTTATTCTTTCAAGTCTTCCTGGGTATTCCTCTCCATCTCAAAAAGAGTCTTAAATTCCTGATGGATTCTGAACAAATACAGCCTCCTTTTCAGACCAAGAATAAAGCAAAAAGAATTATAATTTAGAACAGACACCCCTCTTCCCCCAATCCTTTGACTGAGAAAGGAGAGAGCAGCAGACGTACACCAGTGCCAGACACGCAGGAATGTGATCCATATGGGGATAGATTCCGGGACTGGAATGGAGAGGAAATGTAATGTGAGGCAAATCCTCAGCCAAGGAAGTGCTACCTACATCTGTATCATTCTGATGAGGGAAATGCAGCCTAAGAGAGTATTTTCCGTACAGCAGATGGAATGACTGTTATGGAAGATACTGTTTTAGGGGATGACATTACTAAAAGAAGCCATCATACATCTTTAATTCCCTTTCCTTCATAGCTTTTGTTGCTAAAGGTTACCAGATGAATGTGAAATAGCCCAAGCAGGACCACTGAATACACAACAAAAATTAATTCCACCTTTATAAGTGGAAAAAAAAATATTCAAAATTAGGAGTTCAGGTACGGCAGATGTGACTACAGGAATCAAGAGATACTCTGTCACACCAAGAACGTTCACAGAGACTGGAACTGATATCAGTATTATCCAGACATCTCTGATTATAAGTCATGTAAGCAGTACAAAGTAGACCACCATATCAGTGCAAATGTCTGAATTCTAGTTCAGTTTCCCAATAAAGCTGATCTCATTCTAGAGTGGGGATTTTCACATGGGAAAAAGGGAAGATAGATGTTCCCGGGCTGGTAAGTTCCATTGATTGTTTCCATTTGTCAGTGTGAAAATCAGTCAAACAGCAAAAAAAGATTTCCTTTTCATGGTTTTCCTGCAGCTGAAAAATTACTCCTCTTTCCAAGCAGGATGTCCAACAGATTAAAAAGCAGTATAAAGCTTCCCTCAGTCACAGATAACATTTCTATTGCTAACTATCAGAGCAGAGAGCACAACTGCTTTCTGACCCACTGCAGAGCACTGAACAGGGGTACACAGGTCATGATTAGGCCATATGATGGTTATCAGTGAGGTCATGAAGAGAGAAAGAGAAAGGTGTTGAAGTCAGGCTCTCAGAGGTGAGAGAATCCTGAATGGTGATTTCATTTGCAGGCTCACATTTGGCCCTCTCCTATATCAGTCTCATGACTGATTCCCAGATCTGAAGTCCTTCCTCTGCCCTGCCGTTGGGCTCCCTGCTCAACCTACTGCAGATTTCTGCCCCACCTGCACTTAGATCAGAGAGCTGCCCCACAGCAGCCTGAGAGTCACAGAGAGTTTGTAGGTGGAATCACTGCATAGCTGTGACCGGAGCACTTTTTATGAGAATAGAAAGTAGGTGAGTAATCGGTCAGTTGAAAGAAATACAAGCCAATGGAGAATGCTCAGAGAGATTCAGAATTGCAGTTTAAAGCCATAATTACTTGTGCCCTGGGCATGGAAAATGAATTACCGCCTTCCTCTTGCAGCAGTCTTTTATACATATTAGAAGATCAAACAGCCACACATTAATTTTTTTTTTT
Organism: Origma solitaria; assembly: GCA_013397895.1. Taxonomy (NCBI): domain Eukaryota; kingdom Metazoa; phylum Chordata; class Aves; order Passeriformes; family Acanthizidae; genus Origma; species Origma solitaria. The sequence goes on from VZRL01003807.1 coordinate 1,379,707, forward strand.
TCTCACAACCCATGTTTCTCCAGGCTTTTGATTATCCTCATTGCTTTTCAATTACATTCACATATTTCTTTGCAAACATAGAATTTACACTAATAATAGGCAGAAGATGGGATGGCCAAACACTCCAAATTGAAGAAAAAGAACAGCTCTCAAAAAAGACTTATTTGCTTCTCATATTACAAATTTTAAGGGTGGGAACTGTTTCTACTGTAAATAGGTATAACAATATATAACAAACCTCTCTGGACTCTTTTCTTGAACTATTCCATAAAATAATTCATCTGGAGGAGAGAACCACATGAGAACTCTCTAAATAAGAAAAAAACTATGAGATATTTTACTTATAGCCATAGGGAGAATAGAATAGAATAGAATAGAATAGAATAGAATAGAATAGAATAGAATAGAATAGAATATTTCACTTGGAAGCTACCTAGTCCAACTCTAACCAATTCAGGGCTGATGAAAAGTTAAACTATTAAGGGCCCAAATGCCTCTTAAATGCTGTCAGGCTTAAGGCTCCAAACTCCTGAATTATGGGACCAATGGTACCCACACTTTAGACAGATGATATAAGATCTGTCTGCAAGAAGAAACAACCCCCTAAAGCACTTGATGTCTTCACAGCCCTATGTGTGGGCTCACCACACTGGAAATCAGTCCATTGCCTGAACCCAAAGTGGCACATGCCTGGCATACAGATGTCCCTGAAGATACACTGAAATCCTGTCTATAACTTCTAAAAGCTGTTACCATCTCCACTATTCTAAACCTTTCCCCACAAGGCACTGACTGGCTCTGAGGCAAGATGAATGAAACCAGCTGTGTGGTTTGCCCTGCATAGTAACACTGCTTCCGAGACAAAAACACTGCAAGCACTATCAAAACAAACATCTCTGAGCTCCTCTCATGCCGTGTGCTGTCTGTCCTACAAGCTTCTTTGTATTTGCAGACATCTGGAGGAGTCAGGGAAGCACTGTTTCCTCCCCAGTGCTTCCCTCCTCTCCTTGGATTTAATAATAATAGTAATTCACTATGAGCATGTACAAGCAACATGCGTTAAAAAGCCTCTGAGCATTAATCTCTGCAGAGAAGTAAATTTTTTGGATGATATTATAAACTGAACTATATTCTTTATTCTTATTAAGTTACAAATCTTCTACATACTCCTTTCCTACTCTCCAACCTCCTTCTATGCCAGACTGACACCAGAAGTGAAGGGGAAGAACAAAATCAAATTTCTAAAATGAACTCAGACAGTACATTGCATTGCTGCAAAGCACATTTTGCAGAGAGCACTGAAAGCAATTTGAAGCACAGGGAAAAAAAAACCAACTCCTAAATCATGGCAATGAAATGCAAATATTCATCACTGGGAGATTATATACATGACATGCCAAAAATGAGCTGAAAAATTACGTTCAGAAGCAGCCTCACAATAACTCTGACCTTTTCTCTATTACTGCATTAGGTAATTATCAGACCAGGAAAACCATCAAGTAACACACAAAGGAGGCAATGCAAGGCTCACAACCCTTTGCTTCTTACTTCATTGGATTGTCTGAATTCAGTCAGTTATTATTCAGCAAACAGAAGTCACCATTTAAAGGCTGAAGGGTAATATTCTGCTAGTCCATAGACCACAACAAGTGAAAATATCAGCAGAAAGAAAATTTACTATGAAACTGATTACCTTAATAGAACTGGAAACATATTGAAGACACAGTACCCATATCCTGTATAGCAGTTAGCATGTCATGCAGATTGTTGTGGAAACACATGGTCATTTCCATGGAAACTCTCAGATAGTTCAAGGGATAGCTTGCAAAAAGCAAAACATTTAAATCCTTACATCTCAATAGCTGAATTAAGTATAAATTCCCCAAGACAACCCATTAACATCAAAGAAAGGATGCACACCTGTAAAAGGGAGAGAGGCACAGACCAATGAGGAGATTTACTTTTGTTTGAGGTTCCCAAGTACCAGGACAAGAAGTTCTGATACATTCTGACTAGCAAAGCAAAATGTGACAATTTGAGGATGCTTTGGGGTACGATGGGTGATGGAAGGCTGATGGCGATTGACTTAGACAGGTACTAAATATAAGGCAAACAGTTACTGTTTGATTAATAAAGCAATAGCTCAGGCCCTGAAACAAAACCAAGCTGTCACATGCTCATTTTGTGGAGAAAAACTGACTCAATAATAGCTTCAGAGGGCTGGAGAGTTCAGTGAGGAGTAAGACACTCGGACAGACTGACCCAGAGGGCTGTCTGGCAATGACCCCACAGAGCCAGCTCAGATTTGATGGTCAGCGGGAGGGTGAGCAGGGCATGATGTTTCTCTTCACAAGGAGTATGTGAAAAAGGCCTGAGCACTGTTTTAATAGAGGGAGAGCTAACAGGTGTGGATTTGACATTTCTGAGTATAAAGCCAGGGAGAGAAGCTTTCTTTGGGAGAGCCAATGGGAATTTCAGGCAGTGAGAGCTAAATGTTTCACAAGCCCATCAGGCAAATATTTGAAAGAAAAATGACACAATAAATGTGGCATTTTATAGCTTCAGCTAATGAGCAGGCTTCAGTACCTACAGCTCTAACATAATTGAAAAGCAGAGCATTACTTAACCTTTTGCTCATCAATGTAGGTGTTTCATCCTCAAGTTCAATCTCCTTGCCTCACTTTTTCCATTTGTGATCTGCCAAGAGTATTTCCCCCTTTGCAAGGCTGCTGAATTCTGTCTTCTGTAAAAAGCAGAACTACTAAATGGAATAACTCTCTCTGGGATTTACTTCTATTCTTTGTTTTGATGGGTAAACACCAAATCCCACTGACTCTTTCCCCTCTCTTCTGTGGTGATACTAAACACACATACAGCTTTTATAAGGTCTATCAAAAGTAAAAAAAAAATATTTTCACACAGGTTTTGCAATAGTCCTATTTAAAATAAAAATAGATAAATAGGTAGGATAGACAAGCTAAAGAAGACAAAAGTGCAAGACATCAGTCTGATGAAATATAGTTGCTAGAGCTTGACAAGGACTGAGGTGCTGTTCCCAAAGCTCTTCCTCAAATGTATAGGTTGTGGACACACAACCTATACATTTAATTAATCCTACAACTAGCTCCTGAATCAAATTTCACCAAGGTTTTCAAAGCTCTCAAGATTTCCCCATTACTCTGATAATACAGAGCAGAACAGCAAGCAACTGCTGCTCACTTCCTGTAAAAGGGAGGTCAAAAACACTCTTCAGAAAAAGCATCCTGAAAATTAAGAATTTTTCATTAGAGAACCAGACCTTAACTCTTCAATTATGACTGTTCTAGAACCATTAGACGTCTGTTCATCCCTTCTTTAGCCCTTCTCTTGAAGGAAATCTCCAGCCAAACCAGAAAACCTAATCTTAATGTTCCCAGCACGGACAAGGAAGGAAAAGAAATTTAGGGAAAACACTACTATTTTTTTTTTTTTATTAATAAAAACCTTTTGTTTCTGCCCTCAGATGAAGATATGAAAAAGCAGAGAAACCTGATTCTGCAGGTCACCCTTAAAGTACTGACTAAATAGTAGACTCAAGAGTCCTATAGCAAAAGAATAAAGAGGACGGAGAAGGTGGACATTATTTTTCTCCTTCTGTGCTGAGTCACCTGCACTGCCAAAGACAGCAACTGAGATTGTTTCACTCTGACGTGAGTGTGTTGTTTCTGTAGTTTGGAATTAAGCATCACAAATAATTCAGTCCATATCAAACTTGTAATCTCAGTACTCTGTGTGAAGGAGGCCCTGCTCACCACACCAAAGATATAACAGTGAAGAAGAAGATTGTGTACCCATGATCAAGAATCAGAGCAGGTAAACAGCGTACAGTGAACATTATTACAGGTTACAGAGCTCAGAGCTCAGCCTTGCAAAGCCTGACACTGCCTAATCAAGTCCTACAAATAATGAGAATTTATCTAATACCAAATCAGACAGACAGTTGTTGAGGAGGTACCATGCATCCTAACATCTCTGAGTACCTTTGGCTGGTACATAGATCAGTGACAGAAATCTCCCACTCAGTAGCCTACAGCATCCTGGGTTTCCCTCTGAGGCTTCCTGTCCAATTTCTGGGCAGCTTTGAGCTCAGGGTCCCCAAGGGATGGTGCTCTGGGCATATTCTGAGATAGTCAAAGGCACCTGCTTTCACCCTCAGATGACTCAAGCAGCTGTCACGGGAGAAGCTCTGGTTGTGCTGCACGGTACAAGGAAAGCTGTTCTATCACTGTCTAAGGAAAAATGGGACTCCCATAAATATACATTGTCATTTTGGGAGGATGTCTTTAGTGATTAACGTCCAAAGAACCCAGCCATTGCACACTCCAGAAAGCATACTACCCCAAACAACGTGCTCTTACAAAAGCCAAGGTTAGGAGCAGGAAATACAGTCACATCTGCAGAAGTGAAGCAAAAGGAATTTACTTAAGCATTGTGCAGAAAGTCTGCGGCCGAGACCAGCTGCTTTGAGAGCTGACAATCTAACATCTAAGACACAAAATGCTACTCCCTTTGCAAGCCCAGTCCTGACAAACTTTTACCTTGATTTTGAGCCTTTCACTTCACTTTCACTACTAAAAGTAGTACTGATTTTCCCAGGAGGAAGAAAATATTTCTTTGCCTCTCTGAGGTGCCATGGCAATTAAGATGGGTATAACTTTTTAGGAAGCTACAGAAATGGAAGGCACTTAGAAGTTCAAAGCAATATTATTATATAGCTCAGAAAATGACACAATATGCTGACAGAAATTATGCAGTATACTGCTTAATAAACTTACAGCCAGCATAGTAAAAATTCTGTCAGTAATAAACTCCTTTCCCAGTTGACTGCAGACTTGTGTTGCCAAAAATTATCACCTCTTTGCAGGTCCTACAGCACTCCACCTTCATACTCAGTAAAATGGTACCCCAATGACATTGGCAGTCATATTATTTATTATCTACAGTAATGAAAAATACAAATAATTGACCTTGGAATTCTTGGGCTTGCTCCTAAATTGACCCATTAAAAAAGTAATAATATTTTATGCACACTTAGGTGAATGTGTTTCCATCTAAGTGAGTATGCCATCAAGATGTGGACCTGCCTGTATTTAATATCTTGGAGGTAACCTTTATTCCCCTTTACATTTCTCTTCTTTGCTGCTCCAGATGTAACTTACACTATGTCTTATTGCAGAATCACCTGGGAAATTTGCTCTTGTGTCCCTGCCTGGTCTATGAAGTAACTAACACACATCAAAATGGCTTAAAAACAATACTAAACAACAATAAAACATTAGCTGATATTTGTACTACTTTTAGCATGATGTCAGCTTTTCCTTTTATTTTAAAAGATAGTTATGATTTATGTATTTGTGTTCATGGGTGATTGGGGAGAAAAAGCACGGCACTATAAGTGCCAATGGCCAGTAATACCCATGGGACCATTTTGAAAGGCCTCCGATTTACGTCCTGTTAGTCGTAAATGATCTGGACATTGATTATCTGATCAAAACCATCATCTTGTCCACTCGACTGTCAGCACTTTCTAAATGAAGAACAACACAATCAGAGAGTAATTTGTAAATAACAGAGCGAAAGCTGTTCACATAAACAGATCGATGGACAAATGCATAAAGAGAATGGGGCCTCCTGACAGATTACTCATATAAACAAGTTATTAGAATTCATTAAAGAAGCATTACCAGTTTACCGGCTTTAACTATCACACCGCAGCAGATGATGGATTTCAGAAGACATGGCACAACGTATTTGAAGTTATTTGAATGCCATGAGCTACTGGTTTGAATCCAGGCATAAGGCATAACATTTTGTCCCTTTATGGATGATAGGCCACATATTGGGTGTTTACTGAATGCAGATAAGACTTAGAAAGCAGTCTCCCCTGCTGGGATAATAACAATCACATACTAGCTTTTCATTAAAGGAAAAAAATTAGTCAACAGTTTCCTTGGCCAATCTTCTCAAGTCCAGCACGAGCATGCTCTGCGTGACTCACATCTTTTTGCTCATTGCAAACCTTTGGAGAGTGGCTTTCTATTTCACATGTGCTACACATTTCTGTTTCTGTGTAGTCCCTTGGTTTGTCACACTGGTCTGAAAGCTTAGTGCAGACCATGGAAGCTACAGGTTCTGACTTTCCATTCTTAACATCACTAATGGAGACAGAGTTAGCTTGTTATTGCCATCCAAATCAAAAGATGAGCCATTAGCCAAATCCAGCTGAATTCTAAAATACATCCCACAGTCAAAACAAGGGACACACAGAAATTACAGGGCAGGGTGGAGTGGGAGGAGGAGAGAGGAAACCCTAGGACCCTCTGCCACCATGGTTGGATCCTCTAGTCTCTACAAATAACATATTTCAAAGGCTGTTGGTGCTGTGTGATATTCAGAGACACTACAGACGGGTATGACAACAGAGCGCTTATCATATCCATGGGTGGGACATCCAGATTTAAGAGAAAGCTGTTGTCTGCACCATTTGATTCAAGCCCAGTGGGGCAGGTGGTGTTGACCCTATCTGTAACTAGCCAAAGCTGAGTGCCAGAGTATGCCTGGTCAAAATGTGTAAGTGGGAACTGCAATTCATCACAGGCTACCAACCATGTAGCCAGAAAGATGCCATCACCAATGCTAGAGGCATAAATCTTCACCTGAATCCTACCAAAAGTTTTAAGCATCATCCTGATGAGATTCTCCTTTTTGCCTTTGCTATGAGAGAGTACTCATGACTTGGAACTGATTCAGAGAAAAATTATTGTGTGAAATGCACAAATTCTAAGACCAGCCTGGTTACTTCTTGCACTAAAATTTGTTTATGAATCCTTAAAAAAAGCATACAGAAAAAAAAAAAAAAGAAAAAAAAAAAAGAAAAAGAGAGAGAGATGAGCAAGTCATTTGGCAACAGATATACTGAAGAGGAAAGTGCTTTTCCAACACAGTAATGTCTCAAGAACAGCACAGATTCATTGTAGTAGGAGAAACATCTAAATTCTTTTGACATATGTACAATGCTGTTACCCTGTGATATGTCTTCTAAGAATGTGGTGACCAAATGCCACAAGGCCTTCTCAGAAATGTAGCATTGACCTAATAAATGCATAAATAATCCAACATTTCTTTGACATTTATTGACTTCCCAGGGGCTCATGGAATACGAAAGACTGGAATTTTAAGCAGTGTTCCCTTGTGTAGTTGAAAGGCAAAAGATGGAAGGACTTTGTTTACCCGTACTCTGAGATGCAAAGGGAATATGAGAAGTTGAAAGTGGAGGAGAAGAAGTAGCTACTGGGTTTGTTCTGAAGCCAGAGATAATACGGGTTTAGATCTCTGACACAGAGAGCAGAGAGCCCGTAAGTTAAACCCCATCTGTCAGAGTAAGCTAGGGTTGGTGTTTAATATTAGTACTCTGCAAAAGAAACAAGAATTTAAGGTTGAGCACAGTTCAAGATGCCTTCTCATGTCAGAATACCTGAGATTTCTCCCTTGCCCAGTCCATCAAGATATGGACACTGCTAGAATCATTCAGTACAGAACCAGGGAAAAGAGTTTTTATCCCCTACTACTTGACCACAGCCCCCATGCCCCCCCATCCACATCAGACAGCGGTAAACGGGAAGCATATTTTGCCATTATTCAGGTATTTAGTCTTTCTATGAGATGCTTCCAAGTGTGCTTTATGAAGGCATTCAGTTTGGAAAAGAAGGAATGTACTGAGGAGGATTTTATGAAGCAAAACTAGCTTTATTGGTGATAGCTGATCCAATATTGTGCTGTTTGCTTAAAATGCATTGTTGCTGTAAGCAACACACCGAATTGCAAAACTATAACTGCAAATAGTTTATATGTCTGTGTGTGTACACATCAGACAAAGCAGAATGCAAAGACAATGGAATAGCTCAAACCCTAATTGAGCTATCATGCTTGCAGAGCTTGATTTACTGTTTTTAATAGGGTGTCTTCTCTGTGCTGGAGCTGTCTTAAGCATCATTAAAATACTAAAATTTGTTGCCAGCTAAGAACATACATATGTTTTTACAACAGCTCATCTCAAATATCGTAACTCATCTGACAACAATTGTAAACCAGCATAAGATGAGGCTGAGTCCTGAGTAAAGCCTCATGTATCCCCCCAAAAAAACAATGAGCCTCAACATTATGGAAACACAGACTGTCAGTTTAATTTCCAGGACCAAAGCACAGAGAAAAAGGGTCCAGATCCAGACCCACCGACTTGACTGCCAGGCTGTGTGTTGCTCTGGTGTGAGCTCTTCTTGCCTCTATCTGAAAGGTCCTGTTCTGCCCTGGAATGGTAATACATCCTTTTCAAATCAGCATTATGAAGGGCTGCCCACGTCTATCATGAAATACACATGGGAAGTCAAGCCTGAAGTAATTTGTTTTGGTGCTTTTGGTTGAACCTAAGACAAGGAGATGTGCCAGATGCACTCAGTCGATTCAAGAAAGACTCACACTGAAAAAATTTCCTCTTTTTAAGTTCTTATGCTCCTCGGACATAAGGAAATCCAGGAAAATTATTAGACCTTTTATCTCACTTTTGCGCATTATTTTGTGAACATAATGAATCTAGTGGGGCCTTTCAATCTGAATTCCCCTAGAATTAAAATCCTGATCTGTATGCAAACAACAGAAGCTCAAAGAAAGAGGTCAGTGAAGCTACAGATTCACTGCAAATGATAACACCATAACCATGACGAAAAATATCACTGCCTTGATATCCTTTCCTCTCCCATTCCAACCACAGGCACAGGTGACAGGTACCCTGTATTATGCCCAAGAGGATAAAATAAGATGGTTTTGAAAGTTGCCCAGTGGTGGGTCTTTCATTGCTCTTGCAGAAGTTTGAAAAACATCACAAGGAAAGCATTTTTGTCCCTTTGTTACCCTACCAGTTAAAGACCATCATTAATTTGTGAGACGCTCATTCTGGTTTCCTCAGTCTCCTTATTTTTTCCAGAGACCTGACTGCCTTGAAAGAAGCTAGGAAGAAATCAGAACCATGCATCATTGTTATCACCAAGTGGAATTTTTCCCTGGAATTTTACAAGATTAATCTTTTCCTATACCAAAGACATCTTTTGTTATAGGATAGAAATTCCATTTTTCCATGACAGTTTAAAAATGTGAATAAATAAAATATGGAAAAGAACCTTTATCATTACTTTCATCAAAATTAAGCTAAGTATTTAGTCATTAGTCATACTTTTTACACAAGAAACAAATTCCTCCTGGATAACACAAGCATGGTTCTCTTCCTGAGAAAGCCCCAGTGTCCAGCACTCAGCTTAAACCTTTTTGGGTACATAAAAATTGATCTTTCATGCCTCAATTTTTGCATTGCCATCCCCTTACTACAGTCCAGTTTTTAGTATTCCAGTCCTCCAGTGTAAATTCCATTATATAATGATGACTTTCTATAATGCAAGCTATTATTTCCAGGGGGGGAAGGGAATTTTAAAAGGCAAGAGCTGTAATTCTTGTATTTGCTCTCTGACTTATAATCATATTTTTCATTTATGACAGCATTTTTATCAATAGATTTCAAGGCTATAAAATTGGAATAATGTCACTGGCACACCATTTTACAGACAGGGAATCTCAGATACAAGAACCTCTCATCAGTGGCTCTACAAAATTTTGACTTTAGGACTGATGTCAAGACTGGGTAATTCTCCAGTAATTTACAAACATCCCAATTTCATGAGATGTTTTTTTGTACAATTTAGAGCTCTACCAACAGGCTGACAATACTTCTGTATTTGGCCTATCACTCCTCAGGAGTACCAGCAGCACTAAAAACTGCTCATAGCTGAAGACGATGTCATTCTGTCCCCTTGGTCTTGGTCTACTCTCTTAGTCAGCTGAGTGACCTTGTCTCTTCACCAAGTGAGCTGTAAGGACAGATTGCACAAATAAAGTCTAACCAGAAATCACAGAACTGAACTGCAGAAGGGCTCACTGCCCTCAGCTGCTGCTGAAGGTCACCCTTGTCTTCACTCCCTCTGGGTGTTTCTCCAGTCCTCACTTAAACCATCCTGGAGCTGGCCCAGGGCTGCTCCTCAGCCAAGCTGTTCCAGCTCCATGCCTCGCTCCCTTGGCCCAGGGCTGCTCCTCAGCCAAGCTGTTCCAGCTCCATGCCTCGCTCCCTTGGCCCAGGGGCTGCCACGAGCCCTACTCTTGGTGTGGTGTTTCTCACATTGCAGCCCTCAGCAGTCTGTGCTCTGCCGAGCGCCGCGTACGGCCATGTGAATATGGGATTAGAGCTCTGCTCTCTTACCAGACCTCCTCCTCCTTCACTTCCGTGCTCTGTGCTCTGTGTCACAGCCCAGGGCAGCCCAGGCGCCCACCAGCACTGCAGCACCGCGGCCAAACAGCGCCTTTGTCACTCCTGATGGGGAAACCAGCAATGGGAGCTTGCACTGGCAACTAGCAGGAATACATTACAACAGCCTCTTGTCTGGGCTCTTCCCTCTCCCTCAGGAGCTAAAGGCTCTGTCTTAAAAAAATTCACTGACTAAATAATGCAGAATTTTTCAGAATTGCTCAAAACACTGCCAACAGGCTGCCAAGCTGCATGCCTGCACTGGTTTTACAAAGCACAGTCATGCTGGCGTTATCCTGCTGGCTGGCACAGGGCCAAGTCACTCACCTGCTCCAAAGACACTTGCAAATAACCACTGTCCTCCACAGGCCACAGGATATCTTGGGTTCGCTCTTCCAGTTTCCTGTATATTCTTCGCGTATCCAAGCACGTTTTTGGTAAGCAATTTGCCTTCAAAGCACTGTGGGTGAAAGGGAAAACCTGTCAAAGATCACTAACCACATTTCTTTCGCACTTTTGCACAAGAGACTAAAGTTATAGCAAGGAAAGGCAAAATGAAAACCTGAGATGTGCCTGAAGATCACTTTCTGTCAGAGGAAACAAGGAAAAAAACCATTACGCAGAAGCACAGAGCACCTAAAGGCCTGTAAAAATAACCAGCACTCAGAGGAATTTCATAAAGAAAACGGACCAAACCAACACATAGACAGTATTAAGGTTATAAACCAATAAGGAAAATTTCTGTAGTTTTTCATAAAAGACATTACCTCTCATTAGACAGAGGGGCATGACACTCCCACAGAAAACATTATCTTCTTCTCCCACAGGAACTCCCATGAAATACTGGTCTTAAGAGTCACATAAGACAAATAAGCACCAAGTTCCTTGCCTTGTGCATTCTCCCCACCACACAAATGATATATCCACCCTTTAAAGAAGCAAACCTCATGGATGCCTTACATAAAAGCAGGACTAAAGAACAGTCCCCATTTCAGTTTCACACATCCTCTAGGTATTGCAATAACTTCTGTCAAAATCAGAAATATTTCTCACTTTGCTTTCCAGAAGACAAGGCACAGTGATACATTTCATGTCAGGATCTTGTATCTTTGTTTAAATTTACACAAACCCTTCTGTTTCCCAGTCCCTACATGCATCCAGGTAGACCCTTTCTGGGACAATGCAAAAGGCACAGAAACAAAACCAGGGAACCCGTAACTAAGGATTTCCTTGAGTGAGGTGTTGCCAGAGAGGCTGAGCTGTCATAGCCCATACTGAGGTGCCAAGTTGAGCTGCCTGACCATGAGATCTGTGAGGGACAGGGAAGGACATCACCTCAAGAACCCTGGGGCTTAATCCAGAGTGAAAGCAAATAGCTTCCTATTAACCTACAGCCCAAAAAGCTTTTGAAAACCTGGCATGAGGGAGTGAATTGCTTTCCCGGTAATCACTGCTCATTTACCTCTCCCATATTTCTGATTATGCTGTTCTGAGACAGTTGATAATGGCCAAACCCATCCTCCCTTTCTGCTTTCACACTGTTGACTTCTTTCTTTCCATATGTTTCTTGAACCCCAAAGTCAGCCAGTTTCTGACGTGCTCTTTGTGTCCCCCCTTCACATGTTTACAAGGCTGCTGCCTTTCCCTGTCTCCAGACCCCTCTGAGCAAAGCACTGCCTTGCTCAAGTGTAAACTGAATGACAATTCCTCTGTCAGTGCAAATATGCTCCTTCTTTCTCACAGTGTCTCTGCCACTTGCAGCTGCCCAAGCTATCAATTTCATATTTTAAAACTTAAGCAGAAAACATGAGCTCCGCACCTCAGAAAACCTCAAAGAGCTCAAAATAACCATCTTGCAGCTGTACACTGTAAAAAGCTCCTGCATACCATTCTCATTTGTTCAAGTGTGGGGTTTCAGCCTGTGATCCCTCCTGTGCACGAGCACAGCTCTCCCAGCCAGAGTGTGCAGGCAGCTCGCAGGGAGACCTGGGGATAGCGGGGCTGTGGCATGTCAAAAGCTTTTAGGATATAGGCTGTAGCAGTGAGGAGCAAACTCACTGTACTCTAAAAATAACCGCTGCAGATCCTTTCTTAGCTTGAACACACGAGTTAAAAATTACCAAGACTCACACAAAAGCTGTGCCACTGGCAGCAATTGGAAATTGGCTTTTTCTTCATTTAATGGCTTTGATCCAGAGAAACCACTATAGGTAATAGATGCTTTACAAAGCATTTGGATTTTCTTAGGTTAATTTGCTTTAAGGAGATGCAAAATTATTAAAGGAGGAATTAGCATTCCTTGTAAGGGAAGCCTTGAGTTTTGTGCACAGAAGGCTGCCCGTAGTCTCAACCTTATCTTTCTTCTCAAGTAAAGCTGCCTTCATTCCTTGTTTTTCATGGCTCAGAGAAGCTGGCCCCAAAGCCAGCAGCACAGCTCTTTCCTTAGCCGTGCCTCCACTGCCATCTAGTGCCTCCAGCACAGACCGCAAGGGCCTCTTTTGCTTTACGAACTTGTCACAAAAGATAAAAAGACCTAAAGTTCATGTCAAACCTCAATTTTTCATTCGGAAACCAATCTTTCTGATACCACTATCGATTTTTTTTTTTTTCCCCGAGAACAGATCAGACTTGCTGTAATGAGGTGGGGTTGTTTTGCAGCCTGAAGTATGAGCTACCGCTCCTGACTGTCTGGGCTGACTGGTGATTTCAAAATACCGTGTCAGTCACACTCAGTGAACTGGAATAGCATTGCTGTTTATCTGGTTTTGGTTAGGACTGAGAGACTTTTCACAGGGAATTAGGTCTCCAGAGGAAAAGAAGTAGCTATAGTCACGCAAAAATGTGAGCAGCGTTCATTAGCTTCAGGAAAACAACACTGAGGAAAGGTGACTGCAGATAGAAAAGTGGACTTGGCTTTCCTCTCGTACCATTCTGCTCTTTGCTAGATATGACTTGCATCATTTTTTTCAGTGAAAAAAAGGAGAGAGCCTGGAGACGAGCATGTCTGAAGAGCATATTAGGGACTCAGGCTTTTACAGATACATTAACAGTCCTACCTTGTTAAGTCATGCTAAATACACAGGGACTGATCTGAGAAAACACTATGTAAACTTTACATCATTCCACTACGTGTTTCTATACCAAACAAAGCCATTTCCAGCCTATCCTACTTATCTCCATTTTATTGGTTCCACTAGAAAGTCAACTCTGTGAAGCATAGCATGTTGCTTTACCTTTTCCAGATTTCCTTGCAGGTAGTGGGCAGCTGTTGGTGATGTGCTTGTTTCAGCTCACTGACTCCACCACTTTTGCCTGTTTTTTTCTCTGCTGTAATACTGTTGGACTGTGAAGCCACAGGACTCCAGTGTACACAGAATCGATGGAGACCTTTCCAAAACTTTGTGAAGAGACCCCCACTCATAGTGCGACTATCATCAGAGGTAGAGTATTATCCCTGTTCTATGCAGACACGAAGAACAAGAAAGGGTAACAGATGTCTCTAAGTATTCACCATTTCAGAAGTGCAAACAGGAAAGGAGAATGAAACCAAGATAAGTACAGGATGTATTTACATATGGGGAGGCTGAATTTTTGCTGTGAAGATCTATTAGAACTAATATTTAGAAAAAAAAATTCATATCTTCCTCACTCTGGTATCTGAAATTAGTCTCCTACATGGAGTAACATCATAAGAGAAACTTCCATTGGCCATGGAAGTGGGTGTTCACAGTTGATACACCTGTAAGAAGGCATTCATCTAATCAAAGCATTTTGTCTCTCAAGGTAGAATCACAGGTGTTTCATAAAGGACTGAATCCATCGCACAAGTAAATACCAGACCTCAGTAAATACAAGATACATTCTGCAATATCAATCTTACTTTTATCATGAATTGGGAAGAGAAGTCGAATCATCTTCCTGCACCCTTTACATAGATCATAACCAAAAGCAATTATGCTCTTTGTTTCAAAATCCATAGCAGAATAGCCACCTACAGAACAGAAGTCAAAGGTCTCCCACTTCTTTTGTCTCAGCACTCAACTAAGGCAGGCCCTTAACAATGTTCAATCTATCTAGCAAGGAGATGGGCTGAATGATCAACAGCGTGTTCTCAGCCTCCTCCTTCTGGTACAGGCTTGGCCTGCTGCACTGAGCATATTTCCTATAATGCCAGCAAAACAATTTATTTAGGATAAACTATCAGCTGAGCAGCAAGGAGAAAATGGAGTTGAACCATTAAACAGGAATCTTACACTGAACAGGAAATAGGCAGCTTATGCCAGACACTGTGCATCCCAGTGAAGCTTTATAGATCTCTGCACCGAGACATTTGTGTGCACCTCTGTTCAACCTCTGTTCAACACAAAACCTGCCTGAACTCTTGCCAGTGAACACTACCATTTATTGCTCCCACTACAAGAGCAATCACATCAGAAGGGAACATGGACATCCTTAACAGGATTTGCTGTTAGCCATTGCCAGCTGCTCTTTCAAATGACTCTGTTAACACTATACAATCAAGTTAAGAGGCTATGGAGTCACTCCTGCGTGATATCAGATTGGCCAACGGACATGAAGCTTCCCAAAACCTTGGAAGGGGGGTGGCAGTAACAGAGAAATATTTGTTTTTTTCATACAGCTCTGCTGCTATGCTCACAGGGAAGGAATCTTCTGCAACTGGGAACAGGACTGATTCACACATCACAGACATGCCTTTCAGCATAACCTGATAACCTGTTGTCATATTTTCTAACCTTTTCTGATTCCAGCGGTCTTGGGAAATAACATAGTCTGTAATTAGCTAAACAACATTTGCTTTTTAGCAACAATGAAATCTTGTATTCTCTACAGGCATTTTAACTAAATCATTGTTCACAGAAAGCAGTAAGGAAGATAGCTGTATTTTCCAGCAGAAACTGAACAAAGGAAGCCAAGCTAAACCCCAGACTGTTCTTTGCTTCTTCCTTTGCTATTTGCAAACATGCATGCTGTTTAGGGGTTTTTTTGTTGGTGATGATGTTTTCATTTTTTAAGTCATTTTGGTGTTACCTCCTCTGTCTTAGACTATGAAGAATCCAGACCATAGCTGCAAAACATTATACCAACATTATACACTAGGTTCAGTTTCCTCTTACATACTGTCAAGTTAATTCTGTACTGCGCCGCCCTCTACTACAGTACTATGTTTGAAATGCATCTGTGAGCACAGTAAAACCAAAAATTACTGTTTTCCTGCCCTAAGTGAAGTTTAAACTCAGGTACACTTGATACCACCAGAGAAGGCATTTAAAAAAATTTAAAAATCAATACTCCAACAAATACTTTCATCTCTGCTTTCCAGAGATATGTCTAGGTTTAGCCTGGGGTGTGCAAAAGAGTCAGGTTTAATGTACTTATTGCAAAGTTACTGGGAACCCCTGACAAAAATGGTGTTGGGTTCTGTGTCTGTTTCTAACCTTATCCAAACATAATTCCTTGAGGGGAAAAACAGAGTTTCACAGTTGTTTGTCTTAGCCACTATGAAAACCGCAAAGTATCTTGGCACACAGCAAAAGCTTGGCAACACTGCTGCAGCACACATTTTCCTCTGCTCAATTACTAGTGGGTGTTTTGGGCTTTTTTTAGAACACAAGTTCTAGAAACACAACCCTCTACTGTTACAGTGACACTGGAGTATAAATGGAAGGAGCACAGCAAGAGGGACTTGCTCTTGCTGAGTTTTCCAGGCACACTCATTCTCAAAAACCTACCTGATGATCCCACTACCAGCCTAGGACATCTTCAAAACCAGATTTTTTTTATAACCTTCCTGTCTGCCACTCCCAGCATGTCCTAGACTTGTATGAATGTAGTACTTAAAAGGACTTAAAAAAAAATAAACAAAAAAACCCAAAACACAAACAAAAAAATCCCCCACAAACAAAAAAAAAAACCCCAAAAAACAAAAAAAGTCCCAAAAAGACAAAAACATCAAAGTGAGGATAATAAAGTCTCCAAGCATTTTCCCTCTTTGGCTATACTGCTGAAATCATCAGACAGCTATAATTATGATGGTTAATTTCATAATGCCCACACCCCTCCAGAAAATGGGGGATAGAAACCTCAGGTAAACCAATGAAAATCTATTGAATGAAAACAACCAATCTGCTGCTATGATGCAATAAAACTGATTCTATAAGGAAAAAACAAACCAGTCCCACTCCAAATCAAATCTGCAAGTAGAAATTTATTTTTGATACAGTGATACAAGGAGGTAGCTGCAAAGGAAACCACCATCAGTAGCCTAAATTAAGAGTCCCCTGTAATTTTAAAGCAAAGGAGTCCTGGTGTTTTGCAGGAGTTTGAAAATCCCAAGAACTGCTCGTGTCTAACCTCAAAGGTGGGGTGGCAGAGAAGGGACAGAATTGATTTTGCTGCAGTGTTTGTGTAGATGATACCTGGTTACTGGAAGGCAATAATTCCAGGGTAAGTTGTATCTGCATGTATTTTCCAGGCATGATGGCCTGGAAAACAGAACTAGTTCTATGTAATTTCTCCCCTCCTTCTGAAGTTGAACCCTAAAGTTTAGCTTAAAAAAACAAAAATAGTGTGTGTTAGTGGCTAGATTCAAAAGGATATTCAAAATAAGGAAGCCTTTAAACCTTAGAAGTACATCCTTACAACACTGTCTGTTTCCACACCTAGAAATTTACTCACTTTCAGCTAAATCTCACAAGACCTTAGTAATCAGCAGTTTTGTATCACTCATCCTCGAAAACAATTTAACTCCTTTCACTAAATTAAAAAAACAAAAACAAAAACAACAACAAAACAAAAAAA